>JBBPBX010056252.1:0-15931 GCA_038048925.1 Garcialebias charrua
TTTAGACATGAAAATATACACGATACATAAATAAATCCAACAAGAAGGCAGATCTTAGAAGGCTCAAGGAATTTGCTAATTATCATAGACTGTATACTAGCAAGGGGGTCTTAGAAGACCGTACATTGTACGTTCTGAAATAAAAGTAGGCTACAGTATTTTTTGATTTCAGGGTTAAATTGATTATTTCACTTTTAGGTAAACTAATGTTTTGGATCTGTTGTGCAGATCAGATTAAAAGATGCCTCCGTCGAAGGATCCATAATAAAGATTGTTAACAGAAAATTAATTTGATCCTGGTCTGTTAATGATTTTTTAATTTTTTAATTCTTTAAATAGCCTCATTGAACAGTGTTGATGGAACGGCAAGAGCGAGTCTTATAAATCCCACCTCATCTATACAGAACACATAATGGTAAATATGCATTAAGATAGGCCTCTGTCAAAACACATGCAGCATCTGACTTTTGAATCTCAGCTACTGTGGTTATTGATCAGATCGGATCAGATTTAATATGAAGGTGTGTCCAGAAACTGACTCACTGTGACTTCACTGGGAAGAACAACAACATGGCTGGACTCATATGCAACCTTGCTCAAGAACTTTTGAGGGGCTTACGCAAGGAACGACTGAAAACAACAAAGGCACCAAAAGAACAAAAGACTGTCCACAAAAACTTTCAGCCGAGCAGAGGCAAAGACTTTCTCAAAGAACTGTCAAAACATGGTCATCAGACACAAATGGCCAGGATATACGGTCCGGATTTGGGGGGTCCGGACGAGAATCAGAACCCAGTGAACGTCTCACTGGGGGCTGGAACAAGAGAAAGCTGAACACGTTCTCCAAACAGACAAGAGAACAAATGGTCCTGAAGTCACTCACACCAGCAAAGGCCGCACCCCATATTGATCTGTGAGGATCTGTCGTTGATCTTAGTAGCCGGGATCAAAACTACAGTTGCTATGATAAATTTTTAATGAAACACATAGGCACATTTGGGCCTGCTAGCGCAGGCTTCATGATTTTTAGTTATACTGTGCTCAGGTGGATCTGACGACTTGCTTCTTCTGGTTCCTGTAACTCTGTGGTGAAGCTGAAGGGGAGCAAGGGAAATGATCCTAGCTCCTGACCCCAAAACGAGTTAACTTTTATATTTTTGTTTTTGCAGTTATCCTTGGCGGAGTGCATGTTGGGATTCTGATGTGTCACAAGGGGTACATTTTGGTAAATGATTATAATTTTAAAGAAAATGAGATGATATCGTAGATTACAGTTAGCTATATGGTTGTGAAAACCAAATTAGTGGTGGCAATAGGCTGAGGTTTAGGAAACATCTGACACTAGTGCTAAGGTTAAAGGATGGTAAATTTAGACACAATTTCCAATTTATTAACCAAATAACTTTGGCATAATTGAAACAAGGTAGAGTTTTGTTTCAAAAGGGGGTTAAGGGGCTGACAGATGTTTCTAAAAATAGAGAGGTTGGAATTGGTCCCTAGAAATAACTAATTAGAAATAACTAGATTGTAAATGTTTCCTAGAAACAACAAGGTTGACAAATGTTCCTAGAAATAACTAATTAACTAAAAGATGGTAAATACATTTTAGTATACAAAGAATAATAAGGATAACTGATAAATTGGCGTTATAAACAAAGTTCACTTGCGTTGATATTGAGGCGGCATCGGTCTTGAACGTTTTTTAATCATGTCATGGAGGAAGGAGTATTGATGCAAGCATATTTCAAATGAGCAATTAACAACACTGTTTTTTCCCCTCTGTGAAATGTGTGTGAAGCAGGAGGGGGACGCCCCTTGGAAATGTTTCCTGGCCTGCAGGCTCGAACCACTCAAACCTGAAGTGGACCTGATCAGAGGGTGTTTAGAAATATGATGGTTCTGTAGATTTATAGCAATTGACTTGACGAGACGACATGTGACTTATTGACTCAGGAAAAAGGTGTATAGAACCACAGGTGTACAATGTTTTGTGAATTATGCTCTGCCGCCGCTTGCTATGTTATTTTTTAATTATGCTCTGCCGCCGCTTGTGATGTTATTGTTATGTGTGTAATTTCTGCTATAAGCTGAGTGAAAAGGTACAGTATTTTTTGTAAGTATGAACCGCCTTAAAACTACTCATAATTAACCCTAATGAAGATTAAGCCTCTTCCAAACCAACTAACATGCATGATTCATTCTTTGTACTACTGATTTATAATTGATTGGGTGTTGTTTGCTGTGGCACATTCTGTTTATGATAGGTGGTTCCTGGAAATGCTCCAGCTGAGGGAGTTTTCTCAACGGAGTCCCGGGGAGGCAAGACCAGACAGCCCTGGTCAGGAAGGACCCGTGGGGGGTCGCTGAACGCACACCACAGGCAGTGCGTGTCAATGCCAGGGGATCCACACGGTTCAGTGTGCTCCAGCCCGTGAACCAGGAAGGAGCTAAAGGATTGGGCTGGACAACAAGAGGAGCTCGCATTCGAACTCTTGTACCTTGATAGACGAAAGTAGCCGAGTAAGTTGCGTGCGAGGCTCAGAAGGACTCTGTTTAATGGAGCCACTCGGTGCTAGGAATATGCACACATAGAACAGACACCTAAAACGATAAAAACACTACATATTAGAGTCTCACATTACACGAAGAAAACTCGGGAACATAGGAGGACATTCCCGAGCACCCAAGGGGAATGCCCCTGAGTACGTGTAATAAGTATATTAATGTTTCTGTGATGGTGATATAAATCTGGTGTTCTTTCTCTATTTTTGTGTGTTCAAGGGAGACAACTGCCTTACTGCTGGAGGATGAATTTGGGAACTCAAGGTTCATAATTCTGCAATATCCTAAGCGCTTACTATTAATATCGTTCATAGTTTGCATATATTTCCTTATATTCTACAATTTGCATATTAATAAATTCATTCGGGTCTGGACGACCCACTGGACAATTGGCTGATAAAGATCTTCGGTCACTGGAAACAGGTGTTTGTATCTATAAATTGGCTATTTTCTTAGGCATACTTATAACTTGCGGGTGCTGCTACGTGCATTGTTTAAGGTCTTTGACGGTTAGACTTATCACGTCCACTCTGGAAAAACGGGATTCTGAAGTGATGCGACAACTGTTTTTGTTAAAAAACTATAACTTGGAGGATTTTGAAAAGAACTGATTGAATATTGTGAATATATGCGTTTAGCTGCGTTATTAGGTGTGTGATTTTATTTCTTTTGGGATGGACCTCAGCAGAATGAGGTCCAAAGGGGGATTGTTGTGAAATAAAAATATATTTGTCTTCGTGTTTTCATTTATTTCGAAGGGGTTTTTCATACGGTGTTCAAATGATCAGTTTCTTTTGTAGAGTGATAAAGATTTACTAAAGGACACAGGCAGATCTGTTCTGGTGAGGCTTGGGGATGATAATATAGCTGGTGCCTCTTTGTCCTGTCAGTTTTACGACTTTGAAGATATATAGTTGTGAGGAAATCTACTGAAGGCCTCCTTACCCTGCATGTTTGTTCAGTTAGAAAGTAACAAGAACAGCTCTAAATATGTGTGTAGGGTATGATCTTTAATGTAATTTAATGTCCAGTTACACTAATTGGTCATTTAGTGGTCTACTAGAGTGTGCGTGTTTATAAGTACTCAGCAATAAATGTACATTTATTTTAGTCATCGATGTGTCGGTGCCCCTCCCCCTGGGGCTTGGGGAGACCCGAGCAAGCTGAGGGGAGGCAGTGGTATTTCCTGTGTCTTCTGGCAATAAAGGGGGGACAACAGTCTCTGAAACAAAACCCCCACAGAAGAGTCAGTTTAAAGCAGGCAACCCCCACAGAAGGGTATAAAAAGTTTCCATCCTCCAACAGCAAGGCAGAAGTAAGCCCACGGATCAGGTTGTATGTTCTCCCTGTCCCCCTCTCTCCCTGCCTCCTCCTCCCTTCTTCTCTCTCTCTCTCGCTCTCCCTCTCTCCCTTTTCCTCTTTTTCTCTCACTGTCCACGTTTTTAAACAAATGTAATGGATGTTGGGAATAGAACAAATGTATTCTGTGACTTTTAACTTATGATTAATTAAACTGGTTTGGAACTTTAAGTGAGCGTCTGTCGTGTGTAAGTGTATCTCTCCTTTCTGTTCCAAAGTGAACCAAATAACGAATTCTGGGGTGAATAAGAATCAAAGCCAACATTAACTCAGTCTTTTGCTTTTTTCCAAAGCTTGATGTCGTGGTGTGTCGTCTGTCTGATGGGACGGACTGAGGTCGCGCAGAGGACGAAGGGGAGGAAAGCGCCTGAGGATGACCAACTCCTGAGAGAGGCTCCTGAAGGGTGGTGGCTTGTCGTGCTGGGTCGCTTCATCGCTGCTGCAGAGCTGATGCCTACCAACGCACCTGAGGATGGGTGTTCTGTCTCATCTGTGATGTGGTGCTGATGACCACACCTCTGAAAAACGAGACGTGTCCTGATGAGGACAGTTGGGGCTCTTTGCCACGAGATGAACAGACAGGACGGCTTCAAATGTCCTGTAGGTCGGTCCTGCTGGTAACAAGTGTGGGCAGAGCGTGGGCAGAGCAGTGGTGTCCGGCGCGTGTAACGTTCCAGTGCAACGACCTTGTGCATCGACCTTTAAGGTGTGCGAGTTGTTCCAGAGGGTGGAGTCACAAGATCCATCGTGAAGTGACTAAGTTGGGAACATTCTTTATTGTTCTTTGAGTTTTTATTTTGTTTTATTTTACCTGAAGTGATAAAAACCTGAAATGATGAAATGAGATTTGTTTTTAAGACTAAATGATTATTAATTAGAGATGACATGCACATGTACAGATATGTGCTATAAACAGGAATAGGTTTTATCTGGACAGTAAAATCGTCCTCAGAAAATACTTAGGTGTTCTTTACTTTTATTTTTATGGGTGGATGAGTTGTACACTTGTGGGAATTGACTAATTGGCAATTTCTGCCTTTTTCTGGCAGTCTCCATTGATTTTGGGTCCCTTCTGATGCGCAAGGAACGGACCCGATCCATGGTGCTGAAACTTGTGATTGAGTTTGTAAGTCTGGCTGTTTGATTTCAAGGCGTTCACGTGTTGAACAGGAGAAGGTTTATACATAAGGTTTTTACAGCGGTTTAAACTAATAAAGTGGGTTACATATGGTTTAAAACTAATAAAATGAGAATGTGCAGTATCCCTCCTTACTTTTGTTTTTAGTGCTTTGTTTTGTAGGAAGGATCATATAATTAAATTAGTTTGTAACACTGTCTTAGAAATGTCCCATGAGGTGACAGGGAAAATTTTCAAAATTAGTCAGAATATCAGAGGATGGGATGAATTAGGAGTTTTTATTAATGATTTTCTGACTAAATGTTTATCAATTTTTAAGTTAAGAATTAATGCTTAATGCAACACTTGTGAGAAAAAACATTTTAGTTCAAGATGTTTCATTAAAGTCTTGAAGTGGGGGGTTTTGTGTGGCTTTGCTTCAAAGGTCCAGAGTTTCTTTGAATGATAAGGGGTCCCATCCTTCTCGAAAAACTGGTCTTTGATGGAATGAATGCATATCACCCATCTCACTTCAACCTTGGCAGTTCTTCTGAAAGGGAGTTAGGCAAATAATAATGTTTCCATGCATCTCACAGCCAAGTTTGTGAGATGTGTAAAATGTTGATGAGCACAGCTCAGCAATTAAGGGCAAACTGACCTTGTGGCTGATAGATGAAACAGAAAGCTTTTGACTATCTTGAAAAACAAAGTTTGATTGAAAACATATTTGATGGGAGTCATTTACTCACAACGGTATAAATAGAGAAGCGCTCGGATAAACAATTTGAGGGTCTGCTGCGAGTTTTGATCAGACGTCCAGCTGCATGATGTATATTCCAAGCCAAACTGTGAGGCCCTTCCAGTTTGTGTCAAGGTGAGGAATAATGATTTTACGTCAATGCCTTGTTGTTTGTTTGCTGTTTAATTTCTGTGGCGGAGTTACTGACACATTTCTCTAGCAGATAACAGTTTGTGTATCTGAACATGTATGTTTTTACTTTTTTCTGTCACAAGACTTCTTTAATAAATATCCATTATTTTTAATTAAGTCTGTTTGTTTTCTTCCAAACCAGTGAGTGTGCCCACCTTTCAAGAATCCAAAAAGATGATGAAACATTAACCATTTGGGTTGATCAATTATTTCATAAAACACCTTCCTTCAGGGAACATGAGTTATGGTGCATAACTTTCAGATTTAATTTCCTCTTCTTTTTTTTTTCTTGTCCGAGGTAGCACAGAGTAGAGTTGCACTCGGGTCCAAATAATCTGAACCGACCCGGCCCCAGCCTACAGCCATCATGTCCGAACTCCACCCGATTCAACAAATTAATAGTAATTACAGGTCCAGACCTGGAAAAAAAAAAATTAAATTAAGTTTTGACTGCTTATCCCACTGACTATTATTAATGGTTGGTGGATGCGCATGGCTGAGAGGGGCAGAAGATCAGAGCTGAAGAACCGTCAAAGCGCATTAAATGCTTCCCCTGCTTCTGCCTGCATTGAACCCTGCTCTGACATGTCGGCTAGTTTGTGATTTCACCTGTTTGGATCGTTGGCCACGCGCATCTGCTTAGTGCAGTGGCTGAATGAACATCCGTTTGGGCTGATGGATCACTGGCAGTATATCTGAAGCTTAACTGAACTTTTTACCTCTTTCAACCAGCCGGTCAACACACGGTCAAATGGCCATGTGCAGCAGCTGCAGTATGGCAAGCCATGTTTGCATATATTGGATCGTCATTCGCGCGCGTCCCTGACGCAATAAAAAGCCGGACACCGAACCGGCCGGCACATTATTATGGCTCGGCCCAGTCCGAATCCAGGTTGGGTGGGGCCAGGCTCTGGTTTTGTGTTAGAAATGACAGCTCTAGAACAGTAAGTAACAGATCCTGTCCTATTCTGTGTGTGTCTGTGTGGGTGTGTGTGTTGGGTTTAAGTTTTCATGCTCACAACATGCATAGATGGACAGAAGGTGTTTCCACTTCCTCTCTTCACTCCACAATGAAGAAATAAAAAGCTTCCAAGACTGTGGAAGTACAGTACTGTGATGAAATCATTAATTAATGGGACAGTTGTGACGGAGAAATGGAACATGTGTTAATTTAACAAAAATAATATTATTGTATATTAAAAAAAAACACTGAGAAAACAAACAAACATAAACAAATTGCATGTACAGGTGTTCCCCGACTTACGAGCGAGTTCCGTTACTACGAGTATCTCGTAAGACGAAAAACTCGTACGTCGGAACACGAAACACGTGTTCTCGTAAGTCCGGATTTTCGATCGTAAGTCGGAAAATTTATGCTAGCGCTGCTACGAACACTCGGTTTTTCATCACAAATGTTCATACTAGTTCATTAACATGCTCAGAAACTTGTTTCCAAATGGTTAGCTAACACACTTTCATCTAAAAACACATAAAAGTGCTGTATTTTTTGTATGTTCTTTACAAATGTACTGCTCGTTCGCCAGCTCGTATGTCCGGAACCTCGTAAGTAAGAGCACTCGTATGTCGGGGACTACCTGTATTAATACAGAACACAACACATGATGTTTTCTGAATAAGGCATCAGTGTTGCATCAAACTAATTAAATTTATTAATGTGACAATCTAAAATTAGCAATTCAACATTTTTTCATTCATTCATTCATTCCTATAGTGCTTTACACAACCACAGGGATGGTGTACAAAGTGCTTAACAAAAACAGCAATTATGACAACAAGTTAAAAGCAAGAAAAAGCACAATAAAATAACAAAAAGAGAACAAGAACTGTCAACACATATTTAAGTACTAAAAGCCTGTTGGAATTTAAAAAAGTCTTAAACTTTGATTTAAAAGCGCCAAGTTCAGTAATCTGACGTTTAATCGTGCCTTTTCAAATAAACAGTGAATGGAACTTTATTCATCATAAATGACCACTGCTAATTAAAAATCGTATGAAAGATATTAGCAACATTATCCAAAACCAAATTATGGTCAAATACGTTACACACACAGCAATCTTATTAAAATAAAATCTGCTTAAGTCCCACATTTCCGACAAGAACAGGCACATGTTTCAGATGTTTCTCATGAGTAGATGGCAGTCCTGCTGCTGCATCCCTCCTCCGCTCTGTGAGATGTGATCAGACTCTTTAATCAGACTTCTTCTTCTCTGTGCAGGTTTAGTGTCACAAAACAGCTGCAAGTGTTTTATTGGTTGTTCTCAGGCCCTGCAGCAGGAGTCACGCCACATCTCTCAGGTCTGAGGCCAGCTGTCTACACAAGTGTGTGTGTTTGTTGTTGTTTTGTTTTAACACCAAACTCACCCTATTCTTCCACCTGAGTAGTTCCACGTCTTTTCAAACTGTCTACTAGAGAACCTGGGAGCCTGAGGCTTCTGTGAAGTATCTTGGTAGTTCCTTGAACTGTTTTGACATTGCATCCGATATGTTGGACGTGAGGAAATGATGAGCAAAAACCCTGCAAAGAGAAATGCACATCGTTTCACATTTGGATGCAACACAACTTCATCCAGGTGATTTTCACAAACATTGAGGCTTTTAGGAGGAATGGAAGGTTTGTTGAGATTTTACCTAAAACTTAAAACAAAGTGTTGTAAAAATAGTATTCAATAGATAAATTGGAATTAAAAGCCCAACAATCACAGTGCGAGTGGTGAGGTACACCCTGGACGGGTCACAAGTGCATCGCAGGGCCACATAGAGACAAACAACACCATTCACTCTCTCACTCACACCTAGGGACAATTTTAGAGTCACCAATCAGCCTAACATGCATGTTTTTGGTCTGTGTGAGGAAACTAGTACCTGGAGGAAACCCATGCATGCACGGAGAGAACATGCAATCTCCACCCAGAAAGGCCCCCGGACCGGGATTTGAACTGGCAACCTTCTTGCTGAGAGGCAGCAGCTCTACCAGTTGCACCACCGTGCTGCCCCGCTATCTGTGTATATTTTAGTAAATTATATATTTTATCTACATTATTGTGCTGAGCAGATTCTCTCCAGCTCTGACACAAGGTGAGCTATGAGAACAAGAGATTTAATATTCTCCTTAATCTTCTTTGCCTGTGAATATTTTTGAAGTGCAGTGCATCACATTTGATCTATGAAATGAGCTCTGTGAAAGATTGATTTGGTTCTTTGGCCTACAGAGTGAATAATAACCGACAAAGGGAGGAAAGCGACAAAACTGTGAGAATTTGATATTTTCATTAAAGATAAGTGTGAATATTTATAACTAAACTATTTGTAATGTCAGACAGGTTACTGTATGAAATTTTCAATTTTGTTAGTACAAATAGGCCATAGAAAAATATATTTTATACATGTGTATGCAGTGGTTGTAATAAAATACAAAATTATTATGTTTTACATGTATTTATCAGTTTATCAAAAATAATTTGATTGTCATGTATTGACTTACTTCAGTAATAGGACCACAAAGTAAATAGATGTTTCTATTTTCATCAGAAACTCGTGAACTGAACTTGTTTTATTCTCCTTCATGAGATTTTTGGCTGCATAACTGTGTTAGCTCAGTAAATCAACATACCAACCCAACAGCAGGAGAAAAATTGAGTTGTTTATTTTGCAAGAACCTCCACTCATCCTGTTTCTGAAAGCCACCATCCACCAATCACACTGGAGAGACCACTTGTCTCCATGCTTCACCTTTATGACAGTGGATTGAGTGTTTTAAGAGACTCTCCCTACACCAAAACCTCTGATTTCCAGCTGATCCATTTCTGCTGGTGTTTATCTTGGAAGCTGAAACTCATCTCCTGGTAAAATGAGCATACGTTGTTCATGACATACTTTTGATTTATAATGGCCCAAGAGTGTTTTAATGAAAACTTTCCAGTTTCAATCAGTAAAGTTCCCTTTTTTATTTTATTTTTATTTTTCACAGAATAATCATTAAATTCCATACAACCCCATTTTATACCTCAAACAATATTTTGATGTTTATCCAGGATTTTCTAAAAATAAATAAATACACAAACAAACCTCTACCTAGCTTAAGAAGTGTCCCTGCTTTTACTGTCCCAAATCATGGAGAGAAAAGGATATTTAAAAATACCCTCCGTCCTTATTGTAAGTTGCATAATTTGAAAAGTAAGTAAGAAACCGTCTTCCATTTTGGTGTGCAGTTGTGCATAGGCATAATAAGGTCTCTTTGTGGATTGCCACATCAAAATCCAAGATGGCCACCACCACCATACATGGCAGCACGGTGGCACAACTGGTTGAGTTGCTGCCTCTCAGCGAGCAGGTCCCCGGTTCAAATCCCGGTCCGGGGGCCTTTCTAGGTGGAGTTTGCATGTTCTCTTCGTGCATGCGTGGGTTTTCTCCGGGTACTCCGGTTTCCTCCCACAGTCCAAAAAAAACATGCATAATAGGCTGATTGGTAACTCTAAAATTGACCCTAGGTGTGAGTGAGACAGGTCCCTCTTGTAAATGAGTCCCCGTGGCTCAACGTGGCTAGCCTGTATAAATAAAGGTTGAACGAATACATGTAAGTAAACTGCCCACTAATCATTCGAGGAGACTATGCTGTCTAGTTTTTATATTGATTGAAAATGCATTTTTCTCAATTGATTGAGCTAAGATGGCTGAAGATAAATCTATGGTGGCCAAGGCCACCATTGGCCAACCTCTAGGTACACAATTGCACCAATTTTATTTTTTGTTTTGTTTTCACTCACTAGGGCGGCCGTGGCGTAGTGGTAATGGTAGTCGTCCCCCAATCGGAAGGTTGGTGGTTCGAATCCCGTTTCCCCACACCATGTGTCGTTGTGTCCTTGGGCAAGACACTTAACCCCGAGTTGCTCCCGGTAGGTCTGGAAAGCACCTTGCATGGTAGTCTGCCACTACCGGTGTATGAATGTGTGTAGCATTCAATGTATGTAGCACTTTGAGATTTTCACTAATGAAAAGTGCGTTATAAATTGAATTCATTATTTATTATTATTATTAGGTGCAACATTCTGGAACAGTGGTTGAACCCAGATGCAGGCATGACTCAGAGACCCAGTAGGTTAAATGAAAACACTTAATACAAAACAAATGAGCTGTTATGGCAGCCAAAACTTACATACTCAGGAATCATGTAGATACAGTACACTAGGAACCAAGGAGACGTCACCGGACAATGCCCAGACAACGACTAACAGACAGATGCAGTTTTATATACTGATGCTGACAAGACATAAAGATAAAACACGTGGACAAGAACACAGGTGACACAGGGAAGGACCAGGGAATGCAGGGGCAAAGACACACTACAAGACTATCTGTCAGTGCGATAAATATATCCCGCAATGTCTATATCTGCATCAGTTATAGAGGCTCTTACTTGGTGGGAGAGGACGCTGGCGTGATGTTTTGATGTTCGCCGCTTCTCCACGCTGAAAATTTGTTTTACTGTTGCTATTTTTTATTTTTTGGACATTTATCTGGACTTATTTTGTTCAGTGTTTTTTTTTAATCAAGGACTTTACGGACAGCTTGGTTAGTAGGCTACTTCCTAACCGGAATATTGGGCTGTCTGCCTCCTGTCAAACTCCAGCACAAACCTTGCACAAACTTTGCTTGGAGAACTACGTGGCTACAGTTTTTGTTTTGCTTACCTGCTGCTTCTGTCAACCTCCTGTGTCGTCTGGACCGTTCTGGACTTTCTCCTGTGCTCCTCTTCAAGTTATGCTCATTCAAGTTACATCTCACTGCTTTTTGTTTATTTCTCTTGGAGCCGTGGGCCTGCTGTTAGCGGTTAGCTCTATGCTAGCTTCCCCCGGCTTGGCTGGTGTGATGTTGACCTACTCCGCTTCGCAGCTGCTTGGACTTAACAACTGCTCCATTCCACCTTCTGTTTCCATCATCAAACAACTGGGACTTCTGCGTAGACCTCGTTACATCCATAGAGGCTCTCGAAAGAAATCCGTTTATTCTCGCTCTGAATTGATTCCGTCCGGGAGACGTGTCGCACCTCAACTACGTCATCAGAACGCTGCGTCTGTAGTCCCTTGTAGTCCGCAGCGCACGAGGTGGCAAGGAAAACGTGGAGTGGACTTCAGTCTGCTTAAACCGGTTCAAAAAGCTCCTACACCAACTAGCATTAAAATAGAACTTTTCAATGTACAATCACTATCCAATAAATCATGTCTAATTCATGATCACATTCTGGAGAAAAACTTGGACCTCATGTGCCTCACAGAAACTTGGCATCAACCAGACGTGTTCAGTTCTCTGAATGAAGCTTGTCCCTCTGGATACAGTTATCTGCAGAGAGCCCGCTGCACTGGCCGCGGTGGTGGTCTGGCTGTAATCTACCGCAGTAATTTAAAATTGTCACATCTGTCTTCTCATAATTTTTCTTCTTTTGAATGTTTGGCCTTCAACTTCAAAGCCCCACTCCTGATGAACGTTATATTGATTTATAGACCTCCCAAACCGCATGTTTCATTTAACTCAGAAATGCATGACCTCCTCACTTTTTTCTGCACCTCCCCTGTAAAAACTATTTTTCTTGGCGATCTAAATATCCACATGGACAATTCCTCTTCCCCTCTGGCTACAGATTTTAAGTCTCTTTTGGAATCTCTCAACCTCACCCAACATGTGGACGCCCCTACGCACAACAGGGGGCATACTCTGGATTTGGTGATTACAGACACTGTACTCAATAACTTGTCTGTATATGACCTGGGTGTCTCAGACCACAGGGTCATCTCCCTGGAAGTGCCTTCAACTTCGCCTGCTTCTAACCCAAAACGACCTATCCAGTTCCGTGACTATAAAAACATTTCCCCTGATGTTTTGTCTGCTGATCTTCACGCCCTGACCGCTGTCAATCACTCATCTGCAGATGACTCTGTGGATTACTACAACCAATCTCTCCAGGAGCTTCTGGACCTACATGCTCCCTTGAAGTCAAGACTGGTGTCTTTCTCCCGTTCAGCCCCTTGGTACACTGATGAGCTGCGCAGGATGAAGGCAACTGGCCGTGCTATTGAGAGACGTGTAAAATCATCTGGTCTCTCGGTACATAAGCAAGCGTACAAAGAACATCAGAAAGCGTACGCCTATTCTCTTAAAGAAGCACGCTCCAAATATTATTCCAACATCATCAACACCTGCCCTGGAAACTCTAAACAGCTTTTCTCCACAATAACTCGTCTGCTTAATCCCATTAAACTAAGCTGGTGAAGATTCTCAGTCGTCCAGGACATGATAAATCAAAAAGGCGTTCAATACAAGATCAACTGGACTTTATTTGTAACAGAAAACGTTTCGACTCCCATCCGGGAGGCTTTCTCAATTCCATGAACAACTGTGAGAAGTTTGGAGTTATAACAGAACCACGCACCATCATGTGTAAGTTTCAAGCTGAGGTAACACATACATGTAAATTGACAGATTACACCTCAACAGTAGGGGGTTCCCTTGAGGTCTCTGACAGAAGCGCAACACTGAATGTAAATTGACAAAAAACAACTCCCAACCAACAAACAGAGGCTTCTCAAAGAAATTTGTTAGTCTAATTTACACAGGAACATAGGTGCTTGTCTGTAAATTAGACTAACAAATTTCTTTGAGAAGCCTCTGTTTGTTGGTTGGATGGGAGTCGAAACGTTTTCTGTTACAAATAAAGTCCAGTTGATCTTGTATTGAACGCCTTTTTGATCCATTAAACTAACTCATGAGGACTCTGTTCAAAAATGCAACCTGTTCCTCTCATCATTTAAAAACAAAGTTGACACTATCAGATCTCAGCTCCACAACCTCCTTGATCTTAGTGTGCCATCTACCCGTCTGCTTTCTGGGACCCTGAGCAGCTTTGATGGTCTTTCAGAGTGAGGTGGAGACCATCCTCAAGAAAATGAAGCCTTCATCCTGCGCCCTGGATCCCTTCCCCTCGTCTCTCATAAAATCCAATCACTCTGCAATAAGCCCATTAATCACACAAATAATAAACAAGTCTCTACAATCTGGTCATGTTCCATTGCCTCTAAAAACTGCCATCATTAGGCCTCTTCTGAAAAAAATCTAATTTGGATCCCGACATTTTTTCTAATTACCGCCCAATTTCCCACCTCCCATTTCTGTCCAAAGTGCTGGAGAAAGCAGTTGCTGCTCAGCTGCAGGACCACCTACAGCAACACTCTCTGTATGAGAAGTTCCAGTCTGGATTCAGAGCAGCTCACAGTACTGAGACTGCACTGCTGAGAGTAACAAATGATGTCCTCATGGCTGCTGACACTGGTTCTCCCTCCATCCTTGTCCTCCTTGACCTCACTGCAGCCTTCGACACTGTGGACATAGTAAGACAGTAGCAGAGTGAAAAAGTGTGGTCAGTTTGTAACCATGCGACAGGGCTCCGAATGCTAGTCATAGGATTGGAAGCATAAGTAATTATATCGCCTTGAAATAAGAGCATATTTGTGATCTGTCAAGGAGTAAGTGGATTAAGGGCAATACCATGAGGTGCAAATTTTGATATATGATACTTAATGGTACTTCTTCCAGCTATCTAACTGTTAATGGTGTACCACAAGGTTCAGTCTTGGGACTCACCTTCTTTACAATCTACATAAGTAATGTAGGTCAGATCATTCCTGATGCATCCTTACATTTCTATGCCAACAACACAGTTGTTTATTGTCCAGCTAGAATAGTCGCTAATATTTTCCAGCTTTTACAGTCTGCTTTCAACATCATTCAATCAGATTTGTTCCATCTCATACTGGTGCTAAATTCTGACAAAACTAAAGGGATGTTGTTTTAAAACAGGAAGTCGGTGCCATCAGTCCTTTCTTCTATCTTATCTTCGAATGGTGTTCGTATTGAGGTTGTCAATGCTTATAAATACTTGAGTATTTTGGTTGATTTGCATCTCTTAAGTCTCATGTCTAAAACTTTGTAAAGAAATTGAAAGTAAAACAGGGTTTCTTTTTTAGAAATAGATCCTGTCTAAATCTGAACACACGTAACTGCTACATTCCTCCCCTCCATTGACTACGGTGACATGATTTACATGAATGCTCCTGCAAGCACCTTACAAATGTTGGATGTGGTCTATCATGGTGCAATAAGATTCATAACTAGCTGTAACTATCGTACCCATCACTGCACCCTGTATTCACTGGTTAACAGGACATGATTAACTTCACACAGACTCTTACACTGGTACATTTTCATCTTTAAATCACTTATTGGTCTATTGCCTTCATATATCTCCTCCAGTATGCCTCCTATATTATGGGCAGCTGTGGCTGAGTTTTTAGAGCAGTCGTCCTCCAATGCAAGAGTTGGAGGTTCAATTCCACCAGCAGTCACATGCCCAAGTGTCCCTGGTCAAGACACTGAGCCTCTCATTGCCTCCGATGTGTGACCCATTGGTGTATGAATGTATAGATCTAGTAGAGTGCTGTATGAATGGGTAAATGAGGGCACAGATTGTAGTGTAAAGCACTTTGAGTATCTTGATAAGATAGAAAGGTGCTATATAAGTACCGTCCATTTACCATATGTCACTCCATGAGTGTAGCTACAGCGTGCACTCTCAGGACATAATTACTTGCAATGTACCCTCAGTGCGGACTAAATTAGGCAAAAGGACCTTCTCTTACTCCGCTCCTGTAACCTGTAACATCTTGCAAAATAATCTGAAACTCTCGACCTTGACGTCTCCAAGGGATTTTAAACATCTGCTAAGTTCACAGCAACAATCAATGCGGACATGTTAGCATTTTAACCCGCTTTACACTGTGGATTGACCTTGGACCTCTACACTTCACGATGCAGGGAGTGGGCACTCTGCAACATGAAGGACTCCACTCATCCTGCACACAGTCTGTTCCAGCCCCCACACACCCCCCCCCCC
>JBBPBX010056253.1:9127-22832 GCA_038048925.1 Garcialebias charrua
TACTATGTGATCCTACTTACAAATTGTTGACATACGAGCACCCCCTAGGGACGGAACTCGCTCGTAAGTCAGGGACTACCTGTATATCTTAATTACTTATTCAGATTGAATAGTAATTTCACAGATTCTTTTCTTTTTCAGTTTACCCAATATTTCTGTGATCTTTATGATAGATAAATAAACCATAAAGCCATTAAGTGACAATGGAAACGTTGACTTTAGTTTGGTATGCCAGGAGACACTACCATTTATTTAAAATAAATCAACTAAAATTAACACCATTACACTTGATTGATAGATTTCCACTTTCTTGCAATTTAACACGTCAGCACAATTAAATTACAACACAACAGACATAAATACGGATGTCAATATACTTAGTCTGTGGCTCTTAGCTTAATAGTTTCCATCTTAGAATTTGAGAGAAAGAAATAGGAGGAACAAAAGAGGTTGGAGGGGTTGTAAAGAGGGAAGTTTATCTTGCATTTATAAAACCAGATGACACTCTTCCATACGCGTCCAGCTAAGATATCATCACACCTCCAGTAAGCAAACAGCTGCTGCTTTACCTTAAGACGTCCGCCTCGGTTCTGGTAAAGAGCTGTGATCAGCCTTGGACTGACGAGTCGTCGGTCACGCAAGTCCAAGCTGGACTCCACACGTGTTTACCTTGTCAGTGTCGGTGATATTTGCTTTAGTCGGCAGAAGTCGTGGCAGTCATGGTTTTTTTGGCTCAAGATAACTTATTCCAAAGTTCTGAGCTTATATGCTCGGTTCGAAGTGGACTGATAACAAGCATGTTATCAGCCTTTACTGAAGAACGAAGGTCCTTAGCTCTTGACCAAACGTCCGACAGCTTGAAGAGAAAGTTCACATCTCTCTTCCTCTCAGGAACTAAAAGTTTCAGGAAAACTCAGAACCCTTAGTAGAGGATCTGAGATCAAAGACTTGTCCCTCTCCGATTGGTTCAAAAGAACCAGTCGAGGAGTTCACTTGTTGTTATCATGGTACAAGGTTACAGCCAGAAACAGAGTGAAATGTTTAGGAAAAGACAGAGAGTGCTGGAGTATTTCTCATTAAAACAACGGATTAACTGTCTTCTTCATTTCTAAACAAAACGGCCGGGCCTTTCGGACCCGGGCCTTCAACTTTCACACAGCAGGAGTGACACAGTAATCTTTCACATTACAGAATAACACAGCATATAACACATATCATGAAAATGACAAAAAGTTATTCTTTTGATTACATTAGAATACAATTAAAGAAGCCAATAGTCTCTTTTGGTGACTATGTTCTCAGATTACAACTAATGGAATGATTTGTAGTAAACGTCTGTTCACTGAAATGTCAGTGAAGGTCATCACTGGAACAGTTCAAAAAAGACGTATCATAGTGGACACTGTCATGCCCACTACATCCGTCCCCTTTTGGAAGTCATCGCCAGTCCTTGGGGATGAGGTCCAACACGAAAGGATACCTTGAACTGTCTCTGATCTTGAAGTAATCCAGCAAGTGGAAGAAGAAAAATCAAAAATTATCCATCCATCCATCCATCTATTTTCTTCCGCTTATCCGGGGTCGGGTCGCGGGGGTAGCAGCCTAAGTAGGGAGGCCCAGACTTCCCTCTCCCCAGCCACTTGGAGCAGTTCCTCCGGGGGAATCCCAAGGCGTTCCCAGGCCAGCCGAGAAACATAGTCCCTCCAGCGCGTCCTGGGTCTTCCTCTGGGTCTCCTCCCGGTGGGACGTGCCCGGAACACCTCACCAGGGAGGCGTCCAGGAGGCATCCTAACCAGATGCCCGAGCCACCTCAACTGGCTCCTCTCGATGTGGAGAAGCAGCGGCTCTACTCCGAGTCCCTCCCGGATGACTGAGCTTCTCACCCTATCTCTAAGGGAGAGTCCAGCCACCCTGCGGAGAAAACTCATTTCAGCCGCTTGTATCCGAGATCTTGTTCTTTCGGTCATAACCCAAAGCTCATGACCATAGATGAGGGTGGGAACGTAGATCGATCGGTAAATTGAGAGCTTTGCCTTTTGACTCAGCTCTCTCTTCACCACGACAGACCGGTACAGCGCCCGCTTCACTGCGGACGCTGCACCTATCCGCCTATCGATCTCACGCTCCAGTTTTCCCTCATTCGTGAACAAGATCCCGAGATACTTAAACTCCTCCACTTGGGGCAGGACCTCCTCCCCGACCCGGAGAGGTCAGGAACTAAAAGTTTAATCCCATAAAGTTTTTGGAAATTCCACACTGTTCATAGGTAATCCCATTGCGGTAAGCTTTTAATCCTTTTGGAAAACAAAGTCTTATAATCCACAGCAGTAATTCCACAGCAGTGATTCCACAACAATTAGTTTTGTTGATTGATCAGCAACATTTGTTTTTATAATCAGCATGTAGAGGGGATCCCTCGATTGAAGCAGAGGAGGCGACCCTTGGATGAAGGTTGAAGACCAAGCGTTGGAGCTGCAGGTCCCCACATCGAAGGTTGTTGGCTGGTTGGCTTCCAGTCAGTGCCACTCTGGTTCTATGTGTCATGCAATTATGTGGGTTTTTAGGTGGGCTTATGATTGGGATTTTACATTAGGCCCTACCTATATGCACCTGGTGTGTAAGCTATCATGGTTTAGATCAGCTACAATTACCAATTAAGGGGTGGATCAATTCTGTAAAATTAGAAATAGGGATCTATACCTATAAAATTTTGGAGGGCTTCTGTAACGAAGGCCTCTTCTTCCAAACTATTCCTCCATTCATTACTTAGTTTAGGTTAAACTAAAATAGAAAAATGAAATATAGTTTGGTCTAAATGTCTGTTGTCTTTTAGACGAACGATGTAGGATTTGGTATTCCTAATAAATTTTGAAGTCTATGGAGAGACTCATCAAAATGAATAGATAATCTAGAATAGAAACGATTGAATCGGTTCAATTTAGAAATTGTGAGACCAGTGTAGTTTATGGTACCTTGAGTAGCTTTAAACTACATTGACTCTTCAACGATTGAGATTTAACAAAACGAACTGCATGTTGGCATAGTTAAATCCATATCATTCATTAACCAATGTTAATACAAAACCTTTTTTGGCTGGGAGTGTTCAGAACCAAAACAATATCTCAAATAATGACAACAGTAATGACTAAACAACAAGGAAACAACGTTTCACTGCTTCGACACACTCTTGTCGTCAGATTCCAAAATGCAACACACAAGAAAAACAGGTCTCAACTTTATGACCGAGGTCAAATTAAATCTCGTGGATTTAAACGGTTGTTAAGGTTAGTTTTTTGTTGTGGGTGTTAGACTTAGCGTTTCTAAGTTCAAGTTGGACAATGCGACTTATAGGGTGGAAAATATGGTAGTTTAAACCTGATTAGTTTATTTACTAACTTGTGTTTGGGCGACCTTATTATCCCATGAAGTCGGTGAGTTTGTGAGATCTTTGTCTTTTGTGGAGTCATTGAACGCCTTGTAAGGTTTGATCTGATTTCGATGTACCCATTTAGCAATTGGCTCTTTGCGGCCTTTGCTGATTTTGATTTCGTAGACGACTGAGGACACTTTGTCTGTTATCAGATGAGGTCCAGTCCACCTGGGCATTAGTTTGCGGGCGAGAGTTCCGGTCTCGGACCCTCCTTTCCCGGTTGCTGGGGCGAACGTATAGTACCAGACTCTGTCTCCCACTTGGAGTTCATTGTGAGAGGCCTTCTGGTCGTAGTACGCCTTGCGTCCTTCAGCGGATCTTTCCAGGTTTTTCTGGGCGAAAGCAAAAGTGTTTCTGAGGTGTACATTCAAATCTTTGTCTTTGGCATGGCCTAACATCACCCCCCTTTGGTCATGGGGGACCACGAACACAGGTGAGGACGTCCGTCCATGGGCACAAGTTAGGATGCCACCGTTTAGTTTAAGCTGTTCGCGCAGCTGAGAGAAGACAGTACACAGGAACCTTTTAGGTTTCGGCCAACGTATCTTCCTACGTTTACCCCTTTCTGTGTAATTCAGGTGTGTCACAACTGTTGGCGCAGTCGCAGGTGTGTCTGATTGTACAAACTGCGACGGGTCACTGTCGTTGTGTGTGTCTTCCCACTTCTTGACTGAAGAGGGGCTCTTTGAGTCTGTAAAAACTATGTCATTTCTGATTAGTTCTAAACACAAATGTCCCTGAACCAAGGTTTCATCGAAAGCTTGGCTGATCGCCGAATTACTTGTCCCAGAGGACAGTACAGCAACCTCGGTGTGGGGTCCTTGGATCTCAACACCTTTTTCTACCTGTGGTAGGTAATGTGAGTTTGCCCCCTTTTTGTCTGATGAGGGGTCCTCGAAATCTGAAACAATGATGTACAAGTGACTGTCAGCGTCTTGTAGACTGTCATTTTCTGGGCTCAAATGCCCTTGAACCATAGTTTCACTGAAAGCTTGGCTGATTGCCAAATTACCTGTCCCAGAGGACAGCATAGCGTCTTTGGTGTGGGATCCTTGGATCTCACCACCTTTCACTACCTGTGGTAGGTAGTGTTCAGTGAGTGCTGAATGTGTCAGCTCACAGAGGAGGTTCTCTTGTTGGCTGTCAGCAACACAGCCTTCAGGATGTTGTTTGCTGTCTTTGTCACTAACTATGTGCTTTGAGTTATCCATGTGCTCTGAGTTATCAAAGACAAGGTCACTCAATGTACCAGTTTGGTCATCTTCTGTATCATTCAAGTTTTCAAACAACCAACTTATGTCCACTATCTTGTCAGAGCTTAGAGGTATGGTACCTTTTTTCTGGAAATTCTGTGACCTTTTGCTACTCCCGGACTGTCTAGTCCGCAGTGCAAGGACAGGGCCTTTGCTCGGTGTAGACCGCGGAGGGTCACTTAAAGAGCGGACACCTACAGTTTGTGGTTTTTTGCTTATCTCGGGCAGTTTCGTCCGAGGCGCAGGGACTGGGCACGTCCTTTTAAACCATAATGGGTCACTTTTTAACCACTTCAGGTCATTGTTCCAGCTGGCATCAACATTTCGTGGTTTGTTAGTTTGAAAAACATGTTTTTTTCTGCCTATTTTAGGAGAGGGAGTTGATGAACTTGTCCCTTCCAGCTCCAGCGAGTGGGATTTGACCTTTTCTTGGTAATGTAGTTCACGCTCTCGTTTTGTTTTTAACCAGATCGGGTCATTGCTTAGTCTGTGAGCTTCACAAACATTTACAGCACCCCGTTTTGTTTTTGATTCTCTTATCACACGTTGTAACTCAATTTTTTGTCTTAGGCGAATTTCTTCACTTCTTTGAATGTGCTTCTGCATCTGTGCTTCCAGCTTTGATGCGATCAGCTTGAAAGCTTCATAAGCTCTTTCATATCCCATCTTTGTTTTGAAATTTTCTCCAAATTAATGAGAGATGTTTGTAGTTTGTTATTTTAAATATTTCCTTATTTAAAATAAACTGGAGTCATTAACTGTACACAGAAAAATGTTAAAAATGCCATTTTTAACTAAAAGTGTACAGTTGTGCACACAAATTCTGTTTAAAATGCAGAGATGTGAAGAGCTTGATGTGGAAATGTACCGCTCGCCATCATTTTTTTTTATTTAATATGAAAATCAAATAGAAGATGCTTTTTAAATGTTATTTTAAATCTCTTCAGTATTTAAAATAAGCAAAAATGTTTGTCTGTACCTCTGTTATTCTAAATTTTTTATTTAAAATAAACAGGATTTTTTGTTTGTGTACAGAACTATTTTAAAGGTGGTATTTCACCATAAAAATTGCTGACTTTTTATGATGTTTTGAGAAAACTTTTAGTGAAATCTCCGTTCATCTTGTGAGTGTAAGCTGTCACTCAAAGTGTAGCACCTGGAAATGACGACAAAAATGGGCAGGCTGACGCAACGTGCGTAGCACGTCACCAGCTTTCGTACTTGAGTGAGGCGGAGCTCGCTACACAGATACGTGACGTCAACCAATCAATCACAGTGCTTATAGTTCTATTCCCAAGCATTCATGGTTAATGTAGTTTTATTACCTTCAACCAATGCAGTGCCGGAAATGACGACAAAAGTGGGCTGGTCGCAACGGCGTGCGTCCCCACTTCAGCGAATCAGTGCTCGTTTTACAGACACGAGACGTGATTGACAGATCACAGCTCTCGTTTTATCCAATCACAGCTCATAAACAAACGTGTAGGACACGTCGCTTTACCGTTACCTTAGCACAACAGAACACAACCTCACAGACCCTTAAAGGACAACACCCACCGTGACAGTAACAATTCACCATATTGGAGAATTACTGTAGTAGAATATGATTTCTATTTTCATTTTTGCATTTGGGCCAGGCAAGTGTCCGGAGTTTTCCGGAAACCCCCCCAAACATTGCCGAACTCGTGATTCACGTAAAAAAAGGCTCCTCCCAAAAGGCAGAAGTCAGTTCACGATGGCGGCGGCTTATGAGAGTGATGAGGATTTCAGTGGAAGTTCCAGTGACTTAGACAATATTTTTAATGATTTATCTGCAAGTGATGGAGAACAAGATGTAGATGTCCAGACTGAAATTATTGATCAGCAAGGACCTTTACCGTACATGTATGAACCACGAAGAAGGCAAGAGGCAGCTCCCCCTGCAGAAGAGTCATCAGAGAACGCACCTTCTCGGATTGAAAACACGGACTGGTAAACTATGTTCCAGTAGCCTTTTTCAAACAAAAATTATTTATTTGAGTAAACAAAAAATGGATTGTAAGGACCATTTGCCTATAAAACGTTTTTGTCCATCTGTTCCCTCTTTTTTTCTCTGCATTACCTTACGGAAATACACCCCCCTCCCCCCGCGCCCACACCCGCACTACTGTCGGAGTGATGCTAAATTGTGTTTACCTTACAACTCCACAGCGATAAATAAAAAGATAAAAACAAAATCGTGATGATTTGAAGGGAGTGAGGGATTACACTCTGTAGCCGTTTATGCATTGGCCGGCCCTCCCCGGCTCTCCCAGCTTCTAACCCGGGTTCGGCGTCTTCGCATTTACCTTTTCCGCCCGGGATCCACCCTTGTTCTGGAACCATCTTCACCGTGGTTCTATCGGGCCGAGCCCGACAGAGCCAGTTTCACGTCATGTACTGCTCTCATTTGATTCGTTGTTTGCAGCAGGGGCGGGACTCATTCAAACAACCTCAGCGCGAGGGTTGAATTTCATTCAAATTTAACTACAGAAACGAGAAACCCCTAAAACAATTGTTAGCTGAATTAGTTTTTCTGAGTTAAATTTTTGTTAATAACTGATCACAAATCAGCTTATGTTACAACGTAAATAACACGAAGCGCACACCCATTTCCGCCTTTCAGCGCGACCTGAATGTCATTAAACAATAACTAATATTGTCTAACTGTTGCGCGCAGCCAGGGTTTTAAAATATAACGAATAATCTCTAACTTTTACGTGCAGCTAAAATGTTAAGAGGAGTGATTCCTATATGGGTAAGGTGGACACCTGAAAATCCAGTCCGCCCGAATAGCTCAAAGCGTTAGAGCACTGCTCTTTTGACCGGGAGAAGCGGGTTCGCTTCCCGCCTGGGACAAAGTTATTTTACTTTTTTTTTATTGGAGTAAATAAAAAGGAGTTTGTTAACCAAACAAACTCCTTTTTATTTAAAAGAAAATGTGAATAAAGAAAAAAAAAGTAAAATAACTTTGTCCCAGGCGGGAAGCGAACCCGCTTCTCCCGGTCAAAAGAGCAGTGCTCTAACGCTTTGAGCTATTCGGGCGGACTGGATTTTCAGGTGTCCACCTTACCCATATAGGAATCACTCCTCTTAACATTTTAGCTGCACGTAAAAGTTAGAGATTATTCGTTATATTTTAAAACCCTGGCTGCGCGCAACAGTTAGACAATATTAGTTATTGTTTAATGACATTCAGGTCGCGCTGAAAGGCGGAAATGGGTGTGCGCTTCGTGTTATTTACGTTGTAACATAAGCTGATTTGTGATCAGTTATTAACAAAAATTAAACGCAGAAACACTAATATATATATATCCAGCTAACAATTTTTTTTTTGCCGAGTCTCCTCTCTTAAAACACGAACACTCCACCCACGTGAAGAGAGCACCCCACCCACTTCCAGAGAACTGCCCACCCACTTCAAGGCGGCTCTGCGGCAAATGCGTAATGAACGCGGGTGGCCCAGAGCCACCCAGGGGAGCCCCGGGCCATTGAGGGCTGGCCAATGCGAAAACGGCTTGTGTGTCCACTCTGTGTGTCCACTGCTACAAGGGGCACGCTCAGATGTAAGGATGGAGGAGCAAAAACAAACAGCGTTTGGGTGTGTGGGATGTGTGTGTGTGTGAGAGCTGATAAGCTACTATCCAAAAACAGGAGGAAAAGGGACTATTAGCTTATCTTCTTTTCAATCAAAATCTGAAGTTGTTATTGTCAACCTTATAAAGTTGTGCTTGTTAACTGTACAAATGTAAAATAATAACAAATTAATAGAAATTACTGTAGGGCTGTTATGAAACTATTGATTGTTCCCCCACCCCCACTATAACTGATCGTTTTACATATTTCTAAATATGTTTATATATATATATATATATATATATACATATATATATATATATATATATATATATATATATATATATATATATATATATATATATATATATATATATATATATATTATTTGTGAATTACATGTATTCATATATATATTTTTTTCTTCTTACAAGGTGTCTGTGCAGTAACTGCGCTGTGATGGACCAAGAATTGGAGTGTGTCTGCTGTCACGAAATCAGCTGTGTGTTTGAAACGATGACAGCTGATGAAGAGCAATACCAGTGTATTGTGCAACATCCATGTTTTTCTGGAGGTTGTCTCAACATATATGCCCTTGAAATAGCATATCTTGCATACAAACAGGATCATGGCAACATGGACAGGCCTTTGCATGAGTAAGTATTTCATATTTTAGGTTAATTTCATTTGTTGTATATAGATTTCTTTCATAATTGCCTTTTGAAGTTACCATTAGCTCAAGTTCTCTCTCTCTGTGTTGTACAGGAAATATCGATACACAGCGTACAGGCAGTTTGTTCGATGGATCTGGCACTACTTGGGCAAGAAGATACGCGTTGTCCTTCCATCCTGTGTTGTCATGAAGATTAGACAAACTTTCCCAAGTGATGCTTACACAGGTTTTCGACTTCCAGAGCTGTAAACAATACTGTATATATACCACCGCTTCATGTACAGAAACTGTTACGAATTTTCTAGTGTGTAAATAAATTCTGCAACCACAGTTGAAGGTCTATTCATTTATTTCTGTTACTCAGCATTTCTTTTTGCCTTACTGCCATTCAAAAATTGTTAGACTATAGCTGAAACCGAGAACAGTAAGCTGCAACTGCATCAGCCATGTTGGGTCTCTCCATCCCAGCTGCAAGTGTTGGGGGTACGTTCTGTACAACATCTTGTATGGAACTCTTCAACTCCATTGGACTGTGCGTATGCTTCGAACAGCCTGTCCACAACCCTTGTGGTGTACTCTGTGTAATAGATTAATAATAGTATATGTCATATGTATGACTGGGTCAGACGAGCGGGAGCACGCTTTCACCGGCAGAAACAGACTCCAATCGCACTGGTTGAACTTTCAAAATAAAACTTTAGAAAACAAATTCTTCCAGAAATGAGTGACGAGTTACAGTAAGCTTTACTGTCAACTCCAGCTGAGACGTGGGTCGAGTTGGCACGATGACCGGGCCGTCTATCAGCTTTTCAGAGAGGAGAGCAGGTTGACTCCTCGTTCTCCTCCAAACTCTAAAGGCAACTCCGTGAGTGCTGAGAACTGAGTCCCAGCACGGAGACAAAACAAAAGGCAGGTGTGAAAACAGAGCACTCTCTGTTTAGGCACAGATGAATTGTTTTTAGAACGGACGGGAGACCGAAGATTAAGTTATGTCTAGAACTTCTCCTTCGAAACAAAAACAGTTCAAACAAATACGAAGGATTGTTCCTTCAACTTTAAACACTTATTCTGCACAGAGAACACAGTTCAAAGCATGATCATTCTGAGATGTTCTCTTAACTTCGTCATATTTAAAATATACCAGTTTAGTAAAATCATCATTGAAATGACAAAAATACTGTTTGATCAATTCTGAATTAACACACATTAAAGAGAAAGTTCAATCTGATTAATTAGTGTCCATTAATTCATAATAATTGTTAAAATATATAAGTGTCCATCTGTCTCCTTGAGGTTCAAGCAAGTGTAACACTGAGTGATTCAGAGAGGTGTAGTTGAAGGTCAAGACAGAAATATCAGAGGCTAGGTGTATCACTACATCTGTAAAGAGAAATACATACACAATCACGTGACCATGCACTCTACAGAAGCAGCAGCAATATCAACCATGCAATGTTTAATTGTTAATAAATTAAACAATTAATTAATTAATTCCTTTTTAATTTTAATTTGTTTAGTATTGCACTGTTTAATAGATGTTACGAGATGTCTGATCTGTTATGCTATTGTTGAACACCTATAACTGAATGTAAAAAGCTAGTCATTGTAT
Organism: Garcialebias charrua; assembly: GCA_038048925.1. Lineage (NCBI taxonomy): Eukaryota > Metazoa > Chordata > Actinopteri > Cyprinodontiformes > Rivulidae > Garcialebias > Garcialebias charrua. The sequence goes on from JBBPBX010056253.1 coordinate 19,687, forward strand.
TGAAAGTATGTAGTAATTTCTCAGAGCCAAATACAGTATACTGTATACATGTATTTAACTATTTCTGATTTTCTGATAGACTCTGCTCACTTACAGTGAATAATGCAAGCTAATGCGTTCTACAGTCCAGAAAAGGTTCCGTCAGTGTCACAGAATACTCATTTACTAAGTGTTGACTGTTAAATACTGACTTAAAACATTTTTTTAACAATATATGTTTTGTTTCAATATTATGTTAATGACATTTATATCACGTTCATCTTCCTTCTGAAACATGGGTCCATGAAGGCTGCCAGTATGCATGTCTCAGGTTAGCGCCCCTATAGGGCGGTCCAGTCCGGTAGGACTGGAAAGCACCTTGCATGGTAGTCTGCCGCCACCGGTGTATGAATGTGTGTAACATTCAATGTGTGTAGCGCTTTGAGATTTTCACTAATGAAAAGCGCATTATAAATTGAATTCATTATTATTATTATTATTATTATAAGACGTGAGTTTGACAGAAAATTGATACAACAGCAGCACACATTAATTTCCCTAAAAACATCACAAGCAGCTGTTTGAGCAATTTCTTTTTGCCAAACTTTGTACCTAAAAATGCAAGTGATTAGTAGATAATCAACATTTCATAATTAGCAGTTTTTTTTTTTTTAATCACAGCCATGTTTACCCTGATGCATGCTCAATAATCCAGGTAAAAAAAATCTAAAAAAGGTTAAGTCTGGTCCTCTGGACATTCAAAAAAGAAAAGAAAGCAAAAAAAAAAATGGGGAAACGTTTCGTCTTTTGTCCGAAAGACTTCCTCAGTCTGACTTGCTGTATTCAGCTCAGTCTTATAAATAGCACCTTCTCACAGTGGATCAACCAGTTGGCTGATGACAGCCTGAAACCAGCTGAGAGCAGTGAGAAGGTGCAATTTATAAGACTGAGCTAAATACAGCAAATCAGACTGAAGATGTCTTTCGGACAAAAGACGAAACGTTTCCCCATTTTCTTTTTTCTCTTCTTTTTCTCTGATAACATTCTCAGATTGATCTGTTTAGTTCTCAGATTTCTGCTACAAGTGTTAATGGGGCATACCGTAGCTCGCAGGGCATTTTTCCTTGCGCACTGAATGACCACCCTTCTTGCTCTTTGGAAAGGTCAAGGAGAAGCGTGGCCTTCCATCAGCTGTCACTGCTTGCAAGCGATGTGCATTTTCATTGTAGTGCAGTGCTGCAAGAAATAATCTGTCAAAAAGAGTGAGCTGTTAAAACAATTCATGGAAATTAGAATAAACCATGAATCACATTTAAGGGAAAATCATTAAGTTGATTATGTACCTGCTCATCATTGCCAGATACCCGAATCCTGTATGCTTTGGTGCGAAACGTAGAATGAGGCTGTGAAATGCTTCCAATGTGGATGTCTGGTGTTTCGGAGACAGGCGTCGTATAGGAGTAGACATGGCTGGGAGGAGGTCGCACTGCACTGCCTTGTCATGTGTCACCATTTGTGTCTGATTAGCTTTAAAGAAAAACAAATAGAGGTTACAAGACTGGATCATTCCAGAATCTCGGGTCCCCCTGGAAAAGAAGCTACATTGTGTAAGCTGTGAAATATTAATATTTCATGTACTTCTCTACTTAAGACCAAATAGAACATACAAACCTTTGCTCCTATATGATGGTCTGGGAGAACTCAATTCAGGTCCAAACACCTGCACAGCTACAGACACAGTCCGGGGGCAAGGGAGATGGAAAAGGTTCTTCCCCGCTGATTGCTCCCACCTCCTCATCAGGTGTGACAGGTACTTCTCTGGATTCAAACATTTCTCTGGACTCACTTAGTATCTGTATCAGAGTACAGATACAAAATAAATGAAAAAGGAATTGTAACAATAGATCATTAGCATTACTGAAATAAATTAACAACTAAGAGAGATTGCATTCCAACACAGGTTTAGTGCAGCTAACTGGCAGTCAATCAGTGTGCTTTGCATTCCTGCACTTATGACATATGTGGACATGTTTTCCCTGTGCAATTTAACACCCAATATGTTGGCTACAAAATCATTATGGCCACAGTGATGGACATTTTAATGTAGGAAAAACAAATTAATCAAAGACAATAATGAGTATGACTAAAATGATCATTTCTTGTTATTTTTCACCAGTTTCATGTCATTACGCTATTGCAAATGTTTAAAAATAGCAATAACAAATGTAAAAAAAGTTGCCAATAACATAACTTCTGCTTTAGGTTGAAAAGAAGTTCACCAAACATTCCCATGTCCACCTGCAATTGATCTTACATTCCGACTTTGCCACACTGTCATAACCAGTCATTTTTGTATTTATATTTTTTATTAATCACTGTAGAGTTGTACACACTTCACAGTTACGTTTGTGCCTAACTAAGACATTGGGGGATGTTTATTATTTCAGTGCAATGTAATGCCGAGAGAAAAACGAGGACTGTTATGCTAACTAGCATTAGCATTATGCTAACTAGCATTAGCATTATGATAACTAGCCACAGGCTTGCGACACAGATTTTCACGAAAAAGTGGCGTGAATATTACCAAACTACGGTACAGTACATTTAAAAGCCTGCTCTATTATTCATTCTGTTCTGATGTTAAATTGAGCAAAGTCTTACCCGAAATACCTCCCGTTTTCTCACGACTGTGGAGGTGCGGGCCTTCTTCAGTGGTCGGTCCTCGGACCGAGATGACTCCAGTTTTCTAGGTCCGGTGCACGGTGGAACTGCATGGACAGTTGGCACAGCGTCTTCCTTCAGTCTGGTACCTCTTTTCCCCTTAAATCCAAATGCCTGCATCATTGCTGACTCGTAGTCTTCCAATTTAAAGTGTTTTGAACACAAAACACTGCAACGCGATGGAGCATGAAGTCAGCTTGTACGGTGATGCACAGAGCCATATGCATGCATTCAGGGCGGTCACTTTAGTGACGTGGAGTGGCCCATATATGGAGAGGGGCAGAGTTTGCCGGATCTGGTGCTAAAATCTCATGAAAATCATGAAATAACACAGTTAGCGTTATTACTCTACTATACCAAAAAAACATTGCTGTTTTATTTCTAAAGTCAAAACTACTTATTAATGGCGGTGAAATTTGAAAACATGGTGGGTGTTGTCCTTTAAA
>JBBPBX010056254.1:5216-17270 GCA_038048925.1 Garcialebias charrua
ACTTTATTTCCTAGACAACACACAGTGGGAACAACTTAAATTGTGTCTATAATGATCAAATCCATCATGTGGTTTCCTACAAATACAGTATGGGCATAAAGGGGATGGAAAAAAAAAGATCCAAGAGATTGTCTTTATTAATCAATCAATCAATCAATCAATCAAACTTTATTTCAGACGCACATGGTCCATAGTAAAAAACAAAACAACCAAAAAAAAAAAGATAACACAACAAGACACAGTAAAAATAGAATGTTCATCCATTGCCTAATAATTTAAGGCGCCAGTGATTCCACAGACTTGAATAGAACCTAACCAAGCTTTGTGCAGGGTTGGTCAGAGTATAGATGATGCTATTTGCAGAGTTTGTTAGCCTACACATACATCTGTACATAAGGTTACGAAGCACAGCTGCACAAGTTGGTACATTGGCATTTGCAAACATCTGGCTGGCACTACTCCATCGCGGCACCTTAAGCAGCATCCTCATGCCATCATTGTATGCCACCTGTAGTTTATGCATACTGCTCTTTCTGTAATGCCGCCACAGGTGTGCAGTGTACATTGGGGTACAATATGTTTTGAAGAGTGCAGTTTTTACAGACACTGAGCACATAGAGAACCTCCGAAGAAGCACATTAGCTTGTACATATTGCATACAACGCTGCCTGTAAATGTCCCTGTCATCAGACAGGTCAGCGGTTATGTAATGTCCCAAGTATTTCACCTCCTCACTGACTTGGAGGATGTTGCCAGACAGAGTGAAGTCAGGGAAAGATAATTTAGTGTCCTCTTTGCTCCTGATAATCATGATGTTTTTATTACTTTTTATTCAAAAAGGCGTTCAATACAAGATCAGTATTACTTTTTATTGCATTATATTTAATATTAAGGTCCAATCCATACTGAGAGCAAACCCTTAACACTTACTGCAGACCAGCACTATATGGACAAAATATTACATCATCAGCATACATTAGGTGACTGATGGTTCTATTGCCAACCCAACAGCCAGTCCTGCATCGATTCAACAGCTTAGATCAGGGGTCTGCAACCTTTTTGACCAAAAGAGCCATTTTTATGCCTTCGTTCACTAAATTAAACGTGTCCGGAGCCGCAACAACCTGCTACAACTGTGGTCATCAACTGGTGGCCTGTGGACCACTTCAGATTTGCTGGAGGGGGGCTTTTGTAGAGATGACATTATAAAGCAAAAAAATATCTAATGATTTTTTTAACATGTATTAAAGTAAAAGACCAGATTATTATAAAGAAGGGGGGCGGGGATCAGTTTTTACCATCTTTTTTTAAATAATAAAAAAGAAAAATCTATGAACTATGCAGACTCATGAAGAAATAAAGCATGAAGTTAAAGTATTGTTTTACTCCTTCCCTCCAGACATATTTGTAAAAGAAATGACAAGAAAACTATTTAACTAGTTCATTTTTATTTGTATAACCAATATAATTCAGTTTTATGTCAGTTTTGTTCAAAGCTTGAAAGAGCCACTGCAGAGTGACCAAAGAGCCACGTGTGGCTCTAGAGCCGCAGGTTGCAGACCCCTGGTTTAGATAAATCATCCATATACACGTTAAAAAAAGCAATAATTTCCTGAAATTATTGACTAAGCCTCAGGCAGTGTTGCCAGATTGGGCGGTTTACCGCCATTTGGGCGGTTTTCACTCTCTACTTAGCGGCTAAAAATAGCTTCGGGCGGGTGGTGATAATTTGGGCGGATTTGGAGTCAGATCGGCGGTTTCTGAGTTAACTAATAATAATAATAATGAATTCCATTTATAATGCCCTTTTCATTAATAAAAATCTCAAAGTGCTACAAAGTGTAACAAAGCAAAGATCAAAATAAAACAAGCGATAAAATAAAATAAAATCAATAATAATATGACTAAGATCAAAGATAAAATCATGTGGATGCAGATTAGGCTTGCTTAAAAAATAAATAAAATAAAACAAGTGATAAAATCAAGTAAAATCAATAATGACTATTAAATGAATTTCAAACAATCATTCATCATTATTTCATAGCAAAGCTCCTCTGACCTTTCTCCATCACTGATTGGCTATTGTCATCTGCCAGGGCGATCCCAACAGAGAACTGGTGAGGCAGTTAGTGGACGCCTCGTTGAGTGGGCTGGTCCGTAGCGGCGGTACGTCAGAGCGGCCGCCATATTGGATGTGGCAGAACTGCCGGTCAACTGATAGAAGGAAACGGACTGAACTTCATAAAGCACCGTTTTACAAAGTGTTTTATGCCTGTCATTCACACACACCGTGTGAATGACATTTGGACATATATTTGGAAAGCAAACATGCACCAAAGACAACATTTATAACTTTTAAAGTGATTAATAAAAATGTTTATTCCTTAAATGTTTAGGTTACAGTATAGGTAAACACTAATTTTGAGTGTTAACAACTAATAATGTGTGTAACACTATTACTGTGATGATAAATATAGAAATATTCATTAGTGAACATTTAATGTGTCTATAATAATCAGTTCCTGAAATGTGACATGTTGATTTTCTTAATAAAGAGCACCAATGATCACATTTAACTGGTTTTGATTAATCACATTGAACAAATAAACACCGATATATCTTTACAGGAGTTGGGGGTACTGTGTGTGTGTGATTTATATATATATATAATTTTTTTTTGTAAATACAGAAGTAAAAAAAGAAAAAGTCTGTTGGATAAAAGAAGAAGCGTTTCTACAATTTTTTAACCCATCCAGAGGACCTAATTTAACTCTTATTCCCCCCCCCCGCTTTGCTGTATGTGATGTGTCACGTGACACTTTCTGATTGGGCGGGTTTTCGGTGGTGTTTAACAGATTTTTGGGCTGGAAAACCTGGATTCTGAGGAAGAACGTGAGAAGGCATTTGGCGGATGGTGGCATAATCTGGTTTGTGAGCGGACCACGATGGCTTGTAGCAGTGGGGGTGATGGACAGGGTTTGGCTTCGGGTAAACGGTGTCTTGAGGTTGCTGATGACGGTGTTGACGGTAGGAAGAAGGTGCTGCTGGAGAAGTGTAAAGTTGTGTTGCGGTTTGCGGCGGGCCGGGGTTTGCTTGGGGTAAGCCCTGTGGCTTTTTCGAAGGGTCTGAAGCGTGCTGTGGGTGAAGTGGAAGTAGCTAAGGTGTTGTGGGATGGCAATCTCCTGCTCGTTTGTAGGCATGCTGAGCAGAGGGACAAGGCTTTGGGTTTGGAGACTGTGTGTGGTAAAGCGGTGGTGGATAGGAAGATTGTGGGTGAAGTGAGAGGTTCCCGAGGTGTGATTTCCGGGATTCCTGTTAAAGATGACTTGGAGGTCTTGAGGAAGAACATTAAGGGTGGGGAAGTTGAGTCCTTGACACGTTTACCGGCTTATCGAGATGGGGTGAAGGTGGATAGTACGTCTGTCCTGTTGTGTTTCCGGGATGGTGTTTTGCCGGATAGGTCATGATTGGTTACTTGTGTTTTCGTGTGAAGGCTTATGTTCCTCCGCCTCTTCGGTGCTTTAAGTGTCAGAGGTTTGGGCATATCGCTGCTGTTTGTCGGAGTAAGCGTCGTTGTAGTAAGTGTGGGGGGGACCATGATTATGATGATTGTGGTGTGACTCAGCTGTTGTGTTGTAATTGTGGTGGTAGTCATTCTGCAGCTTATGCTGGTTGTGTGGATCGAAAGGCCGCTGCTGAAATTCAGAGAGTTAAGACTGTTGGAATCTTTCGTACGCGGAGGCAGTTCGTGTGGTCAAGCGCGATGTTTCTTCGCCGTCTATTGTTGAAGTACCGAGTGTCCCTGAACGTGGTCAGGGTACTGTTACGATCGAACGGTTGATTCCGTTCGTTGCTTTTGTTGTTAACTGTTCTGCGCAGGCTTCGACTAAAACTGAAACCATCAAAATCATAGTGCAGGCTGCTTCGAGGTTCTTTGGCGCGACTGGGTTGTCTTGGGAGAGTGTTCGTGATGAATTGAGTCGGGGTGAGGGTGCGTCTGGGTGTGAGGTGTCTCTGCCCATGTCTTTGCTGTAAACGGGTGTTCATGGTTATTTTGTTTTGTTTGTTTTTGCTCTTTTCTGTTTGTGCACTTTAGGGTACTTTGTGTGGGTTTTGGGTTGTTGTGGTGTTCTAGGTCGCCTGTGTGTTTTGTGTTCTGCGCCGTCTGGTCCGTACTCCTTTCCGGAAGGTGGCGGTAATGCACCTACTCGTTATTTGCCAACCGCCATAAAACACCAAAAGAGAGAGAGAGTGAGAAACCTGGATTCTATCTGGCAACACTGGCCTCAGGGCAAAGCAGACGTGCTGGGGAAACAGATTTACGACACAACACATGAACTCTGAATCCAAGCCCAACTGACCTGAAGTAGTGACAGCGAGCAGCCAGGATGACCCGGTGCGCCGGGAACCTCTTCCCCTCCACCATGAAGGTGACGTCGCTGTACTCCTCTGCCAGCACCAGCGCGCCCAGCTGCTCCGACAGCAGGTGGATGTGGTCGATCTCCGACACGGAGGCCAGGGGACGGAGGGGATGACTGTTGCTCATGGTCCAGGTCCAACCCAGTCACATCTACCACTACAAACATAAACAAATAAACGTGAAACCCAAAAGCCGCGTTTGCCACAACACAAACACGTTAAACTGAAACTCAACCTGCGGCTAGCTCCGTCCGTTAGCTTCGATGCTACATACTAAACACAGCAACCTAAAATATAATTAATTTAAAAAATAATTGCGACCTTCAAATCCAGATTCTTTAACCAGTGCATTTTAAAGCATAAAAACAAGAAATTCGATGCAGAATTTAAACAAGCGGTGAGAAAGTTAATTCTCAATAGTCCAGGTATCAAATCCGCTCATTCTCAATCAGTTCATCTGGACAGTTTCTTTTTAGCAGAAACGTTTCACCCTCACTCCAGAGGGCTTCCTCAGTCAGAGTAGTCCAAAGCACACTGAAGTTAACCCACCAAGCGGTAAACAAGCGGTGTTTTAAATGAGCTGAGCCGGTGCACAGAGAGCCGCTGTCGAAGAAACAAACAGCTAGCCGATCATTAGCGCTTCTTGCTAACTTTAGCCATACTCACCGAAAAGATAACATTCACTTCAGTCTACAGATTATATTTATTTAGAAAAATACAGCAGGACATAAATTTTCCAATATGGAGAAAAATATCCGGTTTAAATTCATGAACCTTCCGACGTCACACTTTAGCGGAAATTGATGTTGTGACAACAGAGACAACTTCCGGTTTATCGTCCTGTTAATAATGCGCAGCAGCGCCACCTGCTGGTTTGGAGGAATGTCTCCAAACACAATGAAGAAAATGTTTCTCATGTGAGTCACCTCACATCAAAATGAGAACAAGGAGCTTTAGGAGTGTTCCTCACTTTCTGTTTTAATGGGAAACTATAAAAAAAAGTATTTTTTTGAGCATAAGTATACCTAACATTTGTTAGGTTTGTTAGGTAGGTAGATGTTTGAGTTTTTATGTTTTTGATTGTTATTGTCTTTGTGAATTACTTTTTTTAAAATAATTTGATTTACATTAGAATTAAGTAAAAAGGGGCAGTTTTCATAAGACTAGTTCTTCTTCTGCCACCTTTCATTTTATTTTATTTACATTTTTTTATTGTATTGTATGTATAATTGTCATGTTTTTAAATGAAATGGAGAAAAAAAAACATTTATTGTACTGCTTTGATCTGTAAGATCAAATAGGCTATCATCCCTGGAATAATATTCATGTGATTATTTTTTAATTTTTCATTTACCCTTACAGGTAGTCTCATTGAGCCACGAGAACTCATTTTCAAGAGAGACCTGTTTAGGGAGCAGATGGTGGGGGTTAAGGGCCTTGCTCCGGGGCCCAGAGTGTGGAGAATGAGGGTAGAGGCAGGTGTGGGTGCTTCACCTTTTCCACCCACATTTTGATGTTGTCGGTACCGGGGCTTGAACCGGCGATCGCCCACCGTCTAACCTCTGCACCCAGGATTATGTTGTGAATGTTGATTCAGGAAATTAAAAACAGGAAACTATAAAGTGACTGCTAACTCAGCATTCAGCTTCCAGCTAGTATTTTACTACTTTAAGTTTTTGCAGAACTTTTTCTGTTCTAGCTTTCATTTTAGCTTTTACCCAGCACATTTGGCTTTTAGTTAGCCTTTTTCTTCTTTTAACTGTTATAGCCTTTTGCTATTTTTAGTTAACACTTTGCACCTTCCAGTTTATGAATAGATTTCCACTTCTTTTAACTTAAACTCGATCAGTTTCAGTTTCTTCAGTTATTCAGTGCACAGCATTTTCAGCGAAAAATGCAATTTCTCTAGTTATGCTTTTTTTTTTCCTCCTCTTGGTTTAGATTTTGTACTTTGCATTTTTGCTTTTGCACATCAGGCTATTTTTTTGGGGTACTTTTCCTTTTTTTTTTTTCTACTTTGTATTTTACTTGCACACTATCTCCATTTGCAGATATTTTGTAAATTTCATCCCTGAGACATGAGCTGTGCAAGGTGAGGAATATTGAGCTTAAAAAAATAACATACAAACAAAGCTTTAGCAGGGAAAAAGAAACAAAACACATTGTTGTGGATTTACTTTGAAACTTAGTTTAATTTGTTTTGGCATTATCATCGAAAATAATAATAATAATAATAATAAACATCATTGTGAAGGGTTTTAGTTTATTTCAAATATAAACATTTATATACGGAATAACCAAAGCTTGTTTGGTTATTCCGTTTTTATTTTGAAATGGAATAACCAAAGAACGAACCATACACGGATTTAGATCCCAACTCGCCCACTTCATCTGTGTAAACTTTATTGACATTCTGCCAGCAGGTGGCTTTACATTATCAACTTTCATGCGCTTAAACATCTGGAACTTTATGACAAATATAATTTAAAAATATCTGAAGCAGTTTTCATAGATTAGAACATTGCAACAATTAAACCCTCATAATAAATTGATCAACAGAAAAAAATATATCTTAATGTGAATTATTTGCTTCTTTAAATGCGTTTTTCTTTCTTTTTCTCACAAGCACACTTTTCTAAACACTTGATTTAAAAAAAGAATTGCTTGTAAGATCAGTATCTTGACAACTAACACATTTTCTCTGTCTTAACAACTTCCTCATAATGAGAAGTTTCATCATAAGTTTTTTGGACTTCCTCATTTCACAGCTCTTCTCCTTTCTCTTACTTTGTACATTCATTTTCTCTGCGTGCTGAGTTAAAAGTGTTCAAAGTACAGATCAAGCAATAATACTGATAAAACCAAGCTTATCAAAAGGCCTGGTACCCCATACTCCCGGAGTACCCCCCACAGAACCCCCCGAGGGACGCGGTCGAATGCCTTTTCCAAGTCCACAAAGCACATGTAAACTGGTTGGGCAAACTCCCACGCACCCTCCAGGACCCTGTTGAGGGTGTAGAGCTGGTCCAGTGTTCCACGACCAGGACGAAAACCACACTGCTCCTCCTGAATCCGAGGTTCGACTATCCGACGGACCCTCCTCTCCAGAACCCCTGAATAGACCTTACCAGGGAGGCTTAAGAGTGTGATCCCTCTATAGTTGGAACACACCCTACGGTCCCCCTTTTTGAATAGGGGAACCACCACCCCAGTCTGCCAATCCAAGGGAACTGCCCCCGATGTCCACGCGATATTGCAGAGTCGCGTAAGCCAACACAACCCCACAACATCCAGAGCCCTAAGGAACTCAGGGCGAATCTCATCCACCCCTGGAGCCCTGTCACCGCGAATCTTTTTTTTTTTTTCAAATTTATTTATTGAGGCTCTCATAACAAATACAAACACATCTGTTAATTATATGATATATGCATAGAGAAACCCCGACTTTTTCTTTTTCCCTCCCGACACAAACAATTTCAATAAAACAGGTAAACACACAGCAGGTTCTACAATAACCAAAAATCATAAAAAAGAAAAGAGAAAGGAAAAAAAAAAGAAATACAGACAAATCAACTGAGAAAAGAAGTAATATTAATAATTACAATATTATGAGGCAGCATATCATCCCCTATGTAAAATTGAGGCCTGTGGGATCCAGTTTATCCAGGAGTGGTTTCCATATCTTAATAAATCTCTCACTTTCATCCCGTAAGGTGTAGGTCAGTTTTTCCAGAGGAAGTATCCTCAGAAGCTCGTTATACCAGTCACTCAATGCCGGGGCTTCCTGTGATATCCAAAACTTGAGGATGGCCTTCCTTGCAGCATGCAGACATGTTCCTATAAATTTAGTGTTATGGGTGCTCTTTGCATCGTCCACTTTAGCTCCCAAGATACAGTGAAAGGGTGATAAATGAAGGTCATACCCCATCAAAGAGGTCACCTCAGTCTGTACCTCCCCCCAAAACTTCTCAATCTTTACACATTTCCAAAACATATGTGTGTACGTACCAAGTTCCAGATTACATTTACTGCAGGTTGAAGATCCCAGTCCCATCCTGCCCCTCAGTATTGGCGTAGTATGAAGCCTGTGAAGTATTTTAAATTGTGTCTCTCTGTCCGCATTACACGTCAACATATTATGTGTGTTTTTTAAGATTGATGTCCAAGTGTCATCCTCAATATGCCAGTCCAAGTCCATTTGCCATTGTCTCCGTAAATAATCACAGGAACATTCTAGATTCGACCCAAGTTTCTCATATATATAAGATATAAATTTCTTTGATTTGGTCTTAATAAGAATGTCTTCAAGAAACGATGTCTTTGGGGCCCTAGCATTTTTATGTAAAAAGTGCCTCATCTGTAGGAAACGGTAGAAGTGAGATTGTTGCAAGTTATATTTACTCTTCAGATTTTCAAATGATTCAATTGCTTCTCCTACAAAAAATTTACTGAGGCAATCTAGACCCTTATCTTGCCACACTTTGAATACCGGGTCCTGATATGAAGGAGGAAAATCAGGGTTACACCATACAGGGGCAAGCAGGGAGAAGTGGTCTTTCATTTTAAAGTATGTTTTGATCTTATTCCATGTAATTAGTGTGTTCAGTACTATAAAATTGTTTTGGACCTCAGTTTTTGCTTTCTTATAACTAACAAAAGGACCATCTTTTAGGTTCAACACACCACAGTTCTTGGATTCTACATCAATCCATGTGTTTGTACTATCTGGGTTCACCCATTCTTTCAAGTATCTTATTTGAGCCGCCCAATAATATAAACGCATATTGGGCACGCCAAGTCCTCCTCTTTCCCTACTTCTTTGTAATTTACCTAATTTCATTCTGACCTTTTTCCCTTGCCATATAAAATTTGTAAACACCTTATTTAGATTTATAAAGAAGCTGTTTGGAATTGAGTTTGGTAACATCTGCAAACAGTATAACAGCCTGGGTAATATGTTCATTTTGAGCACACTCATCCTGCCCAACCAAGAAACAGGTAAAGTTCCCCATCTCAATAGATCTTCCTTTACTCCAGCCATAATTGGTTCCAGGTTAAGTTTTACTAGTTTTTTAAGACAAGGGCTGATTCTTATTCCAAGATAAGTTATTCCTGCCGGTGACCAATGGAAGGGGAAGTTACTGGGCACAACAGACTCTGTCATAGCCCCAACAGGCATGGCCTCTGTCTTTGACAGATTAACCTTAAAACCCGACACGTGTCCGAATTGCTTTAAACATTCCATCAGATATGGGATGGATGTATCAATCTTATCCAAGAATAAAAGTACGTCATCTGCATAGAGTGAGATTTTATGTATTTTATCTCCTACCTCTATCCCCTTTATCTTAGTTTCAGTTCTTATAAGCTCTGCAAATGGCTCAATAGCCAGTGCAAACAAAAGAGGACTCAATGGACACCCCTGTCGGGTTCCTCGCTCAAGGAGGAAGGGATCTGAACAATGGGAGTTGACAATTATGGAAGCTTTAGGTGATCGATACAGTAATTTTACCCATTCAATGAATCCTGTCCCAATTTTAAATTTGTCCATAGTGCAAAAGAGAAAGGGCCATTCAACTCTATCAAAAGCCTTCAGTGAGTCCAGGGACATCACTAATCCTTGTATGGCATTATTACTGGCAAACTGTATAATATTCATAAGCCTCCTAATATTGTGAAAAGAATTTCTTCCTTTTTATTAAATTAATTATCCAAATTATTGTTTTATTACAACTTCCCCCAAGCACGTCCATAATTTTTTCAGTAAATAGTTCTATGTTTGATTCTGGTGATCGATATATACAACTTACTATAATATTTTTAGACTTCTTAGTTATTATTTCAATAGTTAATAATTCCATGACATTATCAATAGTCAATGACATTTTGCTAATAATTTTACAATTTATTTTATTATTAACAAACAAAGCGACTCCACCACCCCTTTTACCACTTCTATTTCTGTAATATAACTCATATCCTTCCAAGTTAATATTGTCCATATTTGAGTCATGAAGCCAGGTTTCAGAAAATGCTATTATTGAAAAAGTTCTATTTAGTTGTTTTAGATAATCAATTATTGCTGATATGTTTGCATTTATACTTCTACAATTAAAATGAATGATAGATAGAGATCCCTCTGCTAAATCAATATTATTAAATTGTTTGTCATTATAATATTCTGATTCCTTAACTATTGGAAAAATTTGTGAATCGATCACCTCATCCAAACTGTAGATCTTGTTAATTTTAGACTCTGAGTCTTCATTAGTCATATATCAATGTGTTTGTCCATTTGATTTAACTTATGTTAAATTCTCATGTACTAATTTATTCAGATATTGTATTTAATGACTTATTCCTTTTTGAATTCTTCTAAATCCTTCAGGTCTCTGATCATTTTTGATGGTGACCCTTCCTTTACTCTAATCCAAATATTTCCATTTCGTGTCCAAGTTGCCATTATTATTTTTTGCTTTTTTAACAATCTGGCTTCGCGTGCTATATTTCCATTTCTTTTTGTTAAGTGTTCATTTATATATATATTTGTCCCCTTCAATTTTTTTGCCTGCATTATTAAATTGTCTCTTGATTTCCTGCTTATAAATCTGACAATGATTGGCTTGAACTTGTCAGATTTGGTTGGCAGGGTGTGACAGATGGAGATGTCTTCAGATTTGATTTCAATTTTTTTGCTTTGCAAAGAAGTCACAACCTGTTGCTCCAGCGTGAGCAGTTCGTCTTGAGCAGAATCCTCCGTTGTGATCCTGTTTGCAGCCGCATGAGCATAAGTCAAATGTTTAATGTCCAATCCAGTAATCAGCAATTCATCACGTCTTGTACAGTATATTGCTCCAAAAGATCCACTGTGTGTTCTAATTCAGTTATTCTTTTGTCTCTTTCACTAACTGCGACTTTCAACCGCTTCACCTCGTCGAACAGACCCATCAAAAGCTCTTGCTGTGACGCCACCTTCGTCAGCTCCGCGCTCATAAAGTCTAGGGATTTCCTAAACTCTTCCATCATGGCCTCGGAATTGTTTTCCTGGCCGCGTCTCGACATAATTCACTCCGTCCTCGACGCCCGCGAGTCCACTGACAGGCCGACCACTCTGGTTTGACAGCTGACAGTCACAGTTGACAGCCGACAGCTGTCAGTGATATTCCCCGGGAGCAAACGACTCTGATCCGACGTCATCAGCCGACACGCATACTGCTGCTCTTTTTACATCACTTACGTAGTCCACGCAGCAACTGAAGAAAAGCAGGAAGTTAGGCTTTGTGTAGAGAGCTTGACCCAGAAACGTAGTCCTTCCCGATTGGCTAGTGGCACCGGGAGGAGGCGTGAATGTGGAGGTGCAGAGGAAAAGGTCAAGTGTTAGATCATGTCATAAAGGAAGGATAAAAATGTTAAGTTTAAGACGCCAGCATTTATGATAAAACTGATTAAAACTGTCTTAACATGTTAACAAACACTGTTGACCTGTCATTTTGATTAAACAACCTCATTACAACAAACCTTACTGATGATATAACAAAACCAGAGATTATTCTCTGATTATTAATTTGGACAAAAAATAAAAAGTCTCTTGTGAAGTGATTAGTGTCCTTGATTCAGACTGAATGAGATAAACAG
>JBBPBX010056255.1:0-22832 GCA_038048925.1 Garcialebias charrua
TGGTGTGGACATGTCCCCACGAGTCCTGCGTGAAGTTACGCCACTGCAATTACACTCAGCCAAAGTATTCTCAAAATTGGATCTCCGTAACGCCTACCACCTCGTTCGAATTAAGGAAGGTGATGAATGGAAGACGGCTTTCAAGACTCCCCTGGGCCACTTTGAATACCTAGTTATGCCTTTTGGTCTCTCCAATGCCCCAGCAGTATTCCAGACATTGGTCAATGACATTTTAAGAGATTTCTTGAATATTTTTGTGTTTGTGTACCTAGATGACATACTGATCTACTCCCAAGATGAAGAGCAACACATTCACCATGTCAGGACCGTTCTTCAACGATTATATGAGAATCAGCTTTATGTAAAAGCTGAGAAATGTGACTTTCATGTTCAATCAGTCTCCTTTTTGGGTTTTATTTTTGAAGGAGGACAGTATCGCACGGATCCCGACAAGATTAAGGCAGTGGTGGAATGGCCAACACCGGAGACACGTAAGCAGCTGCAGAGATTTCTGGGTTTTGCTAATTTTTACCGTAGGTTCATCAAGAACTACAGCAGGATCGCTGCCCCTCTTACCCAGCTGACTTCCACTCTGCGGACTTTTAAGTGGACTCAGGGGGCAGAAGAGGCTTTTGGTGAGCTTAAAATACTTTTTTCATCTGCTCCTATTCTTTGCCACCCTGACCCTAAGAGACAATTTATTCTGGAGGTTGATGCCTCAGACACTGGTGTGGGAGCTGTCTTATCTCAAAGATCACCTATGGACAACAAAGTCCATCCCTGTGCGTTCTTTTCTCGACGCCTTTCTTCTGCAGAACAGAACTACGATGTTGGCAACCGCGAGCTTCTCGCAGTCAAGTTGGCTTTAGAGGAATGGCGACACTGGCTAGAGGGCACTGACGTACCATTTCTCATCTGGACCGACCACAAGAACCTCACCTATCTCCGAGAGGCCAGGAGATTGAACCCCAGACAGGCTAGGTGGTCACTGTTCTTTACGAGGTTTAATTTTGTGTTGACTTTCAGACCTGGCTCCAAGAACGTGAAACCTGATGCCCTGTCCTGACAATTTGCACCACCGAGGAGACGGGCCTTGAACCGAACATCCTGCCCTTATCTTGTGTGGTCGGTTCCTTGACCTGGTCCATCGACAAATACATTCTTGAGGCTCAGAAGACCGAACCTGACCCGGGGACAGGCCCTGCCGGCATTATGTTTGTACCCTCCAGTGTCAAGGCTAAGGTACTCAACTGGCTCCACACTCACAAGTTTTCATGCCATCCAGGAGTGGCACGCATGTTGGCCCTTACGAAGAGGCACTTCTGGTGGCCTTCCATGAATGTCGACATAAAGGACTACATCTCTGCTTGCCCTACGTGTGCCAGGAGTAAAACTGGTAACCAGCCCCCAGCTGGGAAGCTACAGCCGCTTCCTACCCCTAGCCGTCCTTGGTCTCATATATCCCTCGACTTTGTCACTGGTTTGCCCCCTTCTGATGGACATACTGTTATTCTCACTGTCATTGACAGATTCTCCAAGGCAGCTCATTTCGTTCCACTACCCCAGCTTCCTTCAGCCTTGGAGACGGCCCAGCTGTTGGTTCAACAAGTTTTCAGGGTTCACGGCATCCCATCGGACATAGTTTCTGACAGGGGACCCCAATTCATTTCCCAGGTATGGAAAGGCTTTTGTAATTCCTTGGGGGCCTCTGTCAGCTTGACTTCTGGATACCACCCTCAGTCTAATGGTCAGGCTGAACGGGCCAACCAGGAATTGGAGGCTGCTCTCAGGTGTGTGGTGGAGGACAATCCGTCCTCTTGGAGTCAGCATCTCATATGGGTGGAGTATGCCCACAACACCCACACTTCTTCTGCCACTGGTTTGTCTCCATTTGAAGCCTCTCTGGGTTATGCTCCACCTTTGTTCCCTAGCCAGGAGACTGATATTGCAGTTCCTTCCGTGCAACATCATTTCAGGAGATGTCGTCGGGTCTGGCGCCAAACTAAGCTCGCTCTGCTACGCACGGCTGCTAAGAATAAGGAGATCGCAGACCGCCATCGCTCTTCTGCTCCCTCTTACAAGGTCAGCCAGAAGGTATGGTTGTCAACCCAGCACATTCAGCTCAAAGACACCCCAAGGAAGTTGGCTCCCCGTTTCATCTGCCCTTTTCCTGTCACGCGTCTTATCAGCCCCACGGCTGTCAGACTCCAGTTACCCGCTTCTATGCGTGTTCATCCCACCTTTCACGTGTCTCAACTCAAGCCTGTCGCAGAGAGCCCGTTGTGCCCTCCTGCCGACCTCCCTCCGCCCCCCCGTCTCATCGACAACCATCCTGCCTTCACGGTCCGCCGTATCCTGGACGTACGGCGCCGGGGACGGGGGTTTCAGTATTTGGTCGACTGGGAGGGTTACGGCCCTGAGGAACGCTCGTGGATTCCGAGGTCCTTCATCTTGGACCCCAGCCTGATCTCGACGTTTTTCCGGGCTCACCCGGAGAAGCGCTTCAGGTCGCCAGGGGGCGATTCTTGAGGGGGGGGTACTGTAGGAGTCCTGCTCTACACCCTGCCTCCCTCTCTCCTTCACACTCCTAATTGGCAGCAGCTGCTTCTAATCAACCAACACCCAGGAGGAGTATAAGAAGACCCAGGAACCACTCTACAGGCGCTGGGACATTGCCTACTAATGGTAGTAGTGTTCTAGCCAGTTTTTATTGATATTAGTTGATTCTAAGATTGTGTTTTTCTCTGCGCTTCTTCAGAGTTCTTGGATTCATCGTGTTCCTGCCCTGCCTGAGTTCCACATGAGCTTCAACTCCTCCTGCCTCTCAATAAGCTGCTGCCTGCCTTCCACCACTTGCCTTTTCAAATGCTTGGTCCTACCTTGGATTACTGGAGAATTGGATCACCACATCAGCACTCTGTTTAAGACTTCTCATCGTAAGGATTACTTCAGTACAACAACTATTCATTCAACAACAGTCCATTAAACATCCCCTCCTCTCCTCAGGTGTTCCTGCCCCCCTCATGGATGTCATTCTTTATTCACTGACTGTAAATAAACACTGTAAACTATTCTCTGAGTTCTGGTTTCTGTTCAATTCTGGTCTTTCATTCTGGGTACACCCGCAACCGTAATAGGATGTGACAATCGCTTAAACAAACGTTCATTCAAGAAACAAATCGATTTGATTAAAATGTTTGGAACAGGTTCTGTGAATTTTTAGATATTAAAGCACCAATCTTTTTTTCTATCTGGGTGAATTTACTTCCGTTGACGTGTCGTACGTGATACCTTCACGTACTTTTACGTACCGTCAGATTTTTTTCGTTCGCTCTAAAATAAATATCCCAAAACACTGCTAATAAACAGTATCTGACAATATTAAATGCATAGAAACAAACCAAGCCAGACGATCTGTCAGAACAGTGTAAACCAAAATGAAATCTGACGAACAGCAGCGTATTTCAGAACTCTTATCTTGGAGTACGTGGCTTTAGTGACGAATGTTAGCATTAGCTTATCACAAATTTCCGGACACTTTTCACTCAATAAAACGTTGACTACACACCACAAAATTTTTGCCACGTAGCGATTAACGTCCAAACAGTTATACCAAGATGCGCTCAGGAAAAACGGCAAAATAAATGTAGCTTACACTGACTTTTTCCATATCAACAGCAACAAACTAGTCAGAGCCAGACGACCGGGTGAACCAAACCACGATCTGAACCACACCAGCTGCAGACAGAATATACGTTCTTTTACCTGTTTAAAAACGTAACAACACCACGCAACAGCGACTTTCCAGATGTAATAAAATAAGCTCTTACAGACACAGTATTGACACGGAGGTCAACAACAAATGAATTGCCCTTTTATCTGACTGGGTCAATCTTAACCGGCTCTCCGAACCACGAAGAGTGACAATCATTGCCAAAGCAGCTTCAAACAAACGTTTAACAATTGAGCAAGTATGATTTCAACTTAAAGCACATCAAACATGCACGTCATGCAGTTTTCTAAACACTTACAGTCAAAAACCATACTTTAAGAGTGAAGAAACTCTGGATAAAATGTATTCCAACATGTTTGAGCACAGAAATATTAAATAATCTTTCAGGGACCTGTACGAGCCACCAATCTGTAATAATATATAGGCGCTTATCAGTTTACTGATTTACCTATATTTTAGATGTAAATTGCGCAGGGTTTTGACTGACACAAAAATACATAATTAATTCACGGGTTCTCTCTTTTTCAGTTTAATACCAATAATTCTGTGACTTAGTGATGAGATGTAACTGACAGAAACATTATTTATGTTGGTACAGCAGAACTGAACCATTTAATAATAAAATCATAAACTTACATCACACATTTGTACATGTTTGGATCGATTGAAATTTCCTATAACTAACTTCAGCAGATTAAAACTTTGAGACAACAGAACAAGTTAAGGGTCTTATATTAACTTTCCTGCAGGTACAAACTTAAAATTTACTGGCTAAGGAGATAAAGAAATGTTTAGAAAGAAAATGGAGGAGGATAGGTATATCTCGATGTGTTTTTAACCAGAAACATGGTAGTTCCTCGGCGGCTTCCGCTCGACTCGATCGAATGGACATCAACGTTTTACCTGTGCGCATGGTCTTGGCCTCGGTAAACTTGTCCCAACCTCACGTGCACGAACTGTCTGTTCATGCTACGGTTTACAGGCGACCGGCGTCCATTTTTGCAACGGCTCGCTCACAAGTCAGCTTCCACCTCACTGAAGTAACGGCACTTCCTGGTTGGTTTTTCAAGATAAAAGCTTCTTTGAAGGAAATTCTTTCAAATGGAGCATTTCAGCTTTAGGTCAGGTTTCACAGCAGCTTGCTGTGAAATCCTTGCTGATGAACAGAGTCATTGGCATCTTGACTGGCGTTCCCAGCTTTCAGGAGAAGGATCGTTTTACTTCCTCACACCAACTCCAACTGAGGAGATCAGAAGGAAGTTTTAACAGAAACTTGACCCAGAAAACGTATTGGCCCTCATGCACAAACATGTTCGTATTTTTATCCTAAATTTTTGTTCGTACGAAGCGTTCGTACGAACATGCCACGTCAGATTCAACAAACTCTTCTATCCTCAGGAAAAGTGTGTAAATGGCTGCGCAAATATGATGAATCCAAAGTCAAAGTCAAAGTCAACTTTATTGTCAGAACTGCAATATGTACAGGACATACACAGGACCGAAATTGCGTTTCTCTCAGTCCCTCGGTGCAACAGTAACCATCTAAACACTAAAACATTTAATAAACATAAGCATAAAATAGTAAAAAAGTGTAATACTGTCCTGAGTTTTTTCATAATAGTATAAAAGTATGAAAATTTACACCAACACTGAAACACCAAACACCCAATGAACATAAGCATAAAATGAAATAATAAAAGTGTAATACTGTCCTGAGTTTTTGCATAGTACAGTAGTATGAAAAATATAAAAACGTAAATCTATAAAATAAACTGAAGTTTCTAGCGTTGACATTTGCAAAAGAGTGGCACAGCAGCATATAAGTTGATGTACACAGTATATGTATGAGGTAGTTAATACACCTGTTCTATCAACCTGCGCGTGCACGCGGAGAGGTTATTTACATAATTCCCACCCCTCAAAACACCATATAAGGCTACATTTCCTGCCTCAGAGGCAAAACGTGTTCGTTCATAAAATGACAGCGAAAAGTAAAAAAGAAGAAATCTACCGGTGCAGAGTTTGAAGTTCTGCTCTCTGAGGACAAGAAAAGAAAATCTGTCCTTATTAGCAGCGTCACTCATGGGAGTAAATGACCAACTAAAGCCAAAGAATGTTTGTTTATAAGAAATGTGGACCTTAATATATACACGCAACCTGGTGGCCAACTGGGTAAAGCATCGCACTGCTTATCGAGAACTCGTGGGTTCGAGTCCCACGAGGTATGAATAATTTTTTTCCCTTCTTTCTTTAGATTATTTATTCATTCCAGATTAAAAAGACTTTATGCTTCATTTCTTGTTGTATTGTAAATAGTTTTCTTGTGTTTTTTAAATCTGGAATGAAAAAAAATGATATCGTAAATGAATTTAATCAATATTTTGTAAATATTGGATCAAGCCTTGCAGCTAAAATACCAAAAGTAGATAATAAGGTGTGTCATTCAATTAAAAGTTGCACCAACAGTATTTTTCTTAGTGGAACTAACAAAGAGGAAATTATGAAAATGGTAAAAAATCTCTCAGACAAGAGATCAAAAGACTGGGTGGACATGGATATGATGTTCGTAAAGGAAATAATAAGTTATGTTATTGAACCGTTTACATATATATGCAATTTATCTTTTTCAACAGGAATATTTCCAGATAACATGAAAGTAGCAAAGGTAATTCCTCTTTTTAAAAATGGTGATAAATGTGTATTCAATAATTATAGGCCAATATCCTTATTACCACAGTTCTCAAAGATTCTAGAAAAACTATTTGTGTCCAGATTGGATCAATTTATTGATAAACAAAACATTTTAAGTAGCAGTCAATATGGGTTTAGAGAAAAAAACTCTACGTCAATGGCTCTCATGGATTTAATGGAACAAATAACTAATGCTGTCGATCATAAACAGTACTGTGTTAGTGTTTTTGTTGATCTAAAAAAAGCATTTGATACCATTGACCACACCATTCTCCTTGAAAAACTAAATAAATATGGTATTAGAGGACCAGCATTACAGTGGGTATCTAGCTATTTGAAGGACAGGAAACAGTTTGTGCAAATAAATGATGTTAGATCTGACCTCCGTGATATCACTTGTGGAGTTCCTCAGGGTTCTGTGCTTGGACCAAAGTTGTTTATTTTATATGTGAATGACTTGGTAAATGTGTCAGCACTACTTAAATGTGTTCTTTTTGCCGATGACACCACTTTTTTCAGTTCGGGTAATGACATAAAACAGATTTTGGATATGATGAAAACAGAATTTATAAAAATACAAACTTGGTTTAAATTAAACAAATTATCTTTGAATTTAGATAAAACTAACTACATGATTTTCAGTAACAAAAAGGGAATTGTTGATGACGATCCATTTGAAATTGAAGATGTTGTGATCTGTAAAGTGAGTGAAGTGAAGTTTCTGGGTGTTATCATTGATGACAAACTGACATGGAAACATCATGTAAATTCTATTAAAAAAAAACTAGCTAGAGCAATTGCAGTACTGTATAAAGTCAGGGATTTTTTAATTGATAAAGCTTTACATATGTTGTATAACACAATCATTGCTCCACATTTAATCTATTGTATTGAGGTTTGGGGAAAAGCATGCAAAACTATTACAAAGCCTGTTTTTATTTTACAAAAGAGAGCTGTAAGAGTAATCACCAGAAAACATTTCACTCACCCTTCAAACACCTTGTTTATTCAACTAAACTTATTGAAATTCCAGGAATTGGTAGAATATAGTATTTTATCAATTATGTATAGGGCTCATAATAACACATTACCTTTAAATATCCAAAGAAATTTTATAAAAAGACAAAGTTATTACAATCTCAAAGGGACAGAGATATTCATCAAACCACAATTCAGAACCAGCTTAAAAGGACGGTCTACCTCAATTCAGGGAATTCGATTGTGGAATGCTCTGGAGAGTGATGTTAAAAATGAAAAATCAATGTATACATTTAAGAAAAAGGTCAAAAAGGACTTGCTCAAAAACTATATATGATGTAATCTTGCGTGTTTGTGTATTACAATTATGTTGTACTTATGATGTACGGTACGTTTGTGTATTACAGTTAGAAAAATTAAGTAGAGTTATTCATTTTATGAAGCAGTTTGTGTATTACAGTTAGAAAAATTAAGTAGAGTTATTCATTTTATGAAGCAGTTTGTGTATTACAGTTAGAAAAATTAAGTAGAATTATTCATTTTTGTGATGAATTTGTGTATTACAATTAGGAAAATTAAGTAGAATTATTCATTTTGTGAACATCTTGATGTTGTGCCATCTTTTAGTTTGTGTATTTCAATTAGAAAAATTAAGTAGAATTAAGTAGAATTATTCATTTTATGATCTAGTTTGTGTATTACAGTTAGGAAAATTAATTAAAAAAAAAAATAGGAAAATTAAATAAAATTATAAAAAAATAAAAAAAAAAAAAAAAATTAGAATTAGAAAATTAATTAGAATTATGGGTGATGTAGTTTGTGTATTACAGTTAGAAATATTAAGTAGAATTATTCATTTTGTGATCTAGTTTATGTTTTACAGTCAGGAAAATTAAGTAGAATTATTCATTTTGTGATGTAGTTTGTGTATTACAGTTAGGAAAATAGGTAGAACTATTCATTCTGTGATGTTGCTTGAAAGTTATCATTGGTTGAACAAACTGTGAAATAGGGGCAGATATAATAAGATTTCATCTTCTTTCTGCTCCCTTCATTTTATCCTACTTGTAATCTTGTATCTGATGAAACTGTCTTGTATTGTTCTTTTAAAATGAATGAATAAACATCAAATCAAATCAAATCAAATCAATTAAAAGGAGAAAAAAAAAACTTGTCCCATGTGGGACTCGAACCCATAAGGTTCGGCACTGCGACGCAACGCTTTACCGATTGAGCTATCTGACAGCTATGACAGCAACAGGAGGAGGTCAACCTAAAGTCTGCGTTACCGAAGTCTGCGTTACCGAGACAAATTAAACTTAAAGTAATTCATAATTTAAGTTGGTTTCAGTTTGAGATCTTCATATTGATATTGTAGTGTTAGAAAACGGCATTGATAACAAATTGATTTTAATTTAAATACTTTAATCCGTTAGTCATTATTACATTTAAAATTATAATTCGACTTCAAACAGAACCTATTGTCAAGAACAATTGTGGTGCGTGACTTTTTTAAACTCTAAATATTTTCTAAATAACGAAATATGAAGTTATTAGTGGAGAAATTCCGTCTGGATGACAGCAGACTGACGCTCCTAAAATATACGACAGGTCCGGACCACTCGTAAATTTTGTTCGTATCTGAAAAAAATCGTAGGATACGAAAACATTGTTGAATGCCACAAATGATCCTAAATCACTCGTACGCACAGTTTAAGAACAAATCTGTGCGTACGAACGGTTCGTGCATGAGGGCCAATGTTTTCTGATTGGCAGTGGCGGTTCTAGACCAGTTGTACTGGTGGGGCCTAGCTGGGGCCAGAGGTTTTGTCAGAGGGGCACGTTCATCTCGGAGAAAAAGACAGATTCGAAATCTTACTTGAATCTTAAATTTCTTAAGTTTCAATGAAAAGAAGTCTGAAGCCAAGTTGTTCCCTCCCAACGACACGATCACGAACAACTTTCTGCTCTAGCCCCATCAGAAAAACAGAGTCACAAATCTGGGAGTGATAATGGACCCTTCCATGAAACTTAACAGTCACGTAAACATGATCGTTAAATCCTGTTTTTTCCAGCTGAGGCGACGGTCTAAGCTGAAGCCCAAATTGTCCAAAAATAACCTGGTGTCAGTAATACATACATTCATTACATCTAGACTTGATTACTGCAATTCACTCCTGTTTGGTATCAGTCAGACCACCATTGCATGACTACAACTGGTCCAGAATGCAGCAGCCCTATTTTTAACCAGTACAGCCAAAAGAGAGCACATTACACCAGTCTTGGCCTCCCTGCACTGGCTACCGGTTCACCTTTGAATCCAGTTCAAAATAATAATAATAATAATAATTAATTTAATTTATAACGCACTTTTCATTAACAAAAATCTCAAAGTGCAACAAAAATCAAAGATCAAATAAAAACAAGTGATAAAATCAAGTAAAATCAATGATAATATCAACTAAGATCAAAGATAAAATCATGTGGAGGCAGAGTAGGCTCGCTTAAAAAGAAAGGTCTTTAAGCCTTGTTTAAAGTCAACCAGTGACTGTGGAGCTCTCAGGTAGTCAGGGAGGGAGTTCCATAGGCGGGGGGCAGCCACACAGAATGCCCGGTCTCCCATGGTCCTTAATTTGGTTCGTGGAATGTGAAGGAGATTACTGTTCTGTGATCGTAGAGACCGGGTGGATGAATATGGTGCAAGAATGTCCTTTAGATAATCAGGTGAAGTTCCGTGTAAGCATTGGTGTGTAATGAGAGCAGTTTTGTACTGAATTCTGTAGGTGACAGGAAGCCAATGGAGGTTATGGAGAATGGGTGTAATATTGTAGTGGGACAGCACTCTCAGCCAGGAGCTGGCCCTGTTCCTGCCGGGAAAAGCGCACTTCTGCTCGTCTGAATCAGCCATACATGCGCGGAAGTCAACTGGACGTCAACTGGACAACACAGTCCGTTAGTGTCCACAAAACTTCGTTGCTCTTATCTCCAGAGACATATCGTCACCAGGTAAAGAGGCGTTGATTGTATGCTGAACGGGTGAGAAGTCCAGCTGGACCTGTTCTGGAAAGTGTCACCTTGCACCATTTCAAAATAATTAACTTCTGTTAAACTTATCTTTCATTTCTATTTCCTCCTCCTTATTCTTATTTTCCTAAGCCAGTAAACTTTTAAGTAAATGTGCCAACAGGAAAGTTAAACCTAACTTGTCTGTTTGTTTAATTTGAATTCTTGTCTACAGTAGTTATTAAATCAGAACTAATCTCGATACAATGTTTAATGTACTTTTATGATTGTCTCAATAAAAGGTCTATCTTTTGGTGGATCAACATAAGTTGACGTCTCTCGTGAAATTACATTTGTCTAGTCACTTTAAAGCAATTTAATCCGGAAAAAGAGTGAACTCGTGAATATTGATGATAGATGTGTGTAGATAAAATCTGCTCTAACCTTTCATCTAAAATATATACAGGTAGTCCCCGAATTACGAGCGCTCTGATCTACGAGGTTCCAGACTTACGAGCTGGCGAATTTTTGGAAAAAACGCAAAAAATACTGAGTTTTCATGTGTTTTTTCACAACAGTTAGTTAGATAAACATATAGACACACGTTTCCGATCATTTTTATGCACTCATAAGCAGTTTTTGGATGAAAATAGAGTGTTTGTAGTCGCGCTAGCGAAACCGTTCCAATTTACGAGCGAATTTCCGGATTTACGAGAGACATGGCGGCCGTTCCAAATTACGAGATTTCCGGTTTACGAGCGCCTCGTTGTAACGGATCTCGCTCGTAAATCGGGGACTACCTGTATAGGTCAGTAAACTGACCAATTTTCCTATATTATTACATTTGGTGGACCCGTAAGTGTTTAATGTAATTAAACACTTACGGGTGTAACTATATTATTACATTTGGTGGCCCGCCCGTGCCTCTGAACGGGTTAAATTGTGTTTTTGTAGTCTTTTGGGGCGGTTTGTTGGCATAGTTTATCCTTGTTTTTGGACTTGGTAAAATAATTCTGGCTGGTGAGTGTCCGGGAATTGCTTTGTTGCATTGTCTGGTTCTTTTCACGTTACGTTAGAATTATTTTTGTTTCAATTTTAAACGCCCGTTTGAAGCTAATCGTGATGAATTTGTGTCTGTGTTTGTGAGACATTTCATACCGTGTCGCAAAGCTGCATACATCTTTGCGGTGACCGCCGTGTCACCCCAATCCACCACTCTTCATCTTATTACATTGCGGATTACTGTTGTGTGCTGTTTTCACATTTTGCTGGGGATCTGTGGTGCCTATTTCTGTTACAACGTTGTTAGAAAGGGTTCGGCGAACTGTCTCTTCTTCTGAACTGGACCGGAAACTGTCCGGTTCCGACGAAGACTCTGTTGTTTTTCAACAGTTAGAAGTGCTGTCTTCCTCTGGTATACTCGGATACTGGCCTGTATGTGATTTGGCTCATTAACAGAATTTTCTGTGGTGTATTATGCGTTTGTTTTGTGAAAGAGTGTCCAGAACTTTGAGTCGAGCTAACGTTAGCGTCCCGAAGCTGAGGCTGCATGAAGCGCTGTGATTGTGTGTTGTGTTTGAAAAAGTTGGTTCTGTTAGACTGCTGTTTGTCAGATTTAATTTTTCACACATTTCTGACAGTTTATCTATGTTGTTTGGGTTCTATGCATGTAATATCGTCAAAGACTGCTTAACCACAGTGTTTTGTGATATTTATACGTGTTTTAGAACGTTAAAAAGTCCGTTCAACGCTGGAGTATGACCGACCTTAGGGTCCGTGAACGCGTCGTTTGAACGGCACGTCACCGTGTGTGACGTAGAGGGACGTGAGGTATAGAAGACTACATTACCCATGAGCACTTGGGTTGAGAACTACATGTTTTGTCTTCGAAGTGATTAGTCGGTTGCGCTGTAAGTGGTGATGCAGGTAGGGTGGGACGGCACACTCCTCGTCTGTTTTCACTTCAGCTACCAGAGTGCACAAGCTTCAGGCTTGTTTGTCCGTTACTATCTTTGAAAGACTGTTTCATCGCGGTGTTTTTGGGATTTTAATGGGTGTATTGAGTCAGTTGATGTGAGACTGCCGAACGCCATGTGACCAGGTCACGTGACACCGGAAGCTGCAACTGGTTTAAGGGAACCGACCATTTTCTTTTAAGAAAAAGTTTAAAAATCACAGTACCTGTTCTAAACGGTGTTAGTCACATCGAGTTGTCGCTTATAAGAACGCAGTTTTAGCGATCATCATGTAAAGGCTCTAACTCTTTCTGTACGGTCGCTTTTAGTACGTGTTGGGTGCTTTTCGTGAGCTAAAAGCTAAGGCTCCGCTCGCGGGTGACAACAGCACCTCTATAGCGGTCAGAAAGAGAAATTGCAGTTGCTGTGATTAAAGCATATCAGCTTTGCACCCCAATCTGCTGGTTACAGTTTTTATTGTAATTCTGTCTACATTTCAACTGGCTGTTCTGGAAAGTGTCACCCTGCAACATTTCAAAATAATTAACTTCTGTTAAACTTATCTTTCCTTTCTATTTCCTCCTCCTTATTCTTATTTTTCCTAAGCCAGTAAATTTTTAAGTAAATGTGCCAACAGGAAAGTTAAACCTAACTTGTCTGTTTGTTTAATTTGAATTCTTGTCTACAGTAGTTATTAAATCAGAACTAATCTCGATACAATGTTTAATGTACTTTTATGATTGTCTCAATAAAAGGTTCATCTTTGGTGGATCAACATAAGTTGACGTCTCTCGTGCAATTACATTTGTCTAGGGAGAACTCGGAATGAATTTGGGTCAGATCAAATCTGCTCCAACTTCTTTAGGAATATTGTACTGGTCAGCAAACTGACAAGTATTATATCCCTTACATATAATTGGCATCGCTCAGTGTTCAGTTACAATATGTTCAAATTTACGAGCTCTCAATAAAATCCTTGCTGCACTGTTTTGAATATATTGAAGCTTCTGAAGGTTTTTGCCAGGGATTCCAATCAACAGTGAGTTGCAGTAGTCGAGCCTGGAGGAGACAAAGGCATGGACGAGTTTCTCAGCATCAGAAAAAGTTAGAGATGGGCGAAGTCTGGAGATGTTTCAAAGATGGAAGAAGCAGGTTTTAAACAGATGCTTAATGTGATTTTCAAATGTAAGATGAGAGTCCATTTTTATTCCAAGATTTGTAACAGAGGTGGAGAGGGGGATGTCTTGTCCAGAAAAGGAAATTGTTGTTATAGTTGATGTTTGTACCTGGTGAGGGGTGCCAATCAGTATGGCCTCAGTCTTGGAGCAGTTTAATTGAAGAAAGTTCTGATTCATCCATGCCCTTATTTCCTCCAGGCAGGTAGAGAGGGCAGTGAGTGAAGATGGAGATGACAATGGGGATGATGATGATGCTCCAGTCCTGATGTAAAGCTGTGTATCGTCGGCATAACAGTGAAAAGAAATATTGAACTGATTAATAATTTGACCTAAAGGCAGCATGTAAAGGGAAAATAGCAGGGGCCCCAGAACTGACCCTTGAGGGACATCACAGGAGACACAGACTGTCTGGGAAGTGGCATTGCCAAGACTAACACATTCCAGCCTATTGGAGAGGAAAGATTTGAACTAGTCCAGGACAGTGTCACAGAGACCGACCTCCACATGAAGATGGTGGAGGAGGATACTATGGTCCACAGTGTCGAAAGCTGCAGTGAGGTCAAGGAGGACAAAGATGGAGGGAGAACAAGTGTAAGCAGCCATGAGGACATCATTGGTAACTCTCAGCAATGCAGTCTCAGTACTATGAGCTGCACGGAAGCCAGACTGAAACTTCTCATACAGGGAGTGTTGTTGTAGGTGGACCTGCAGTTGAGCAGCAACTGCTTTTTCCAGCACTTTAGACAGAAATGGGAGGTGGGAAATTGGGCGGTAATTAGAAAGAATGTCGAGATCCAAATTAGATTTTTTCAGGAGGCCTAATGATGGCAGTTTTTAGAGGCAGAGGAACATGACCAGATTGTAAATACTACTGTATGTCTACAAATCGCTGAACCAGTCTTGCCCCCCTACCCCCATTTCTCTGATTTTCTACACCCGTATGTCCCACCACGTTCTCTGAGGTCAGCAGACCAGTTGCTTCTCACAGTTCTATGAACTCGTCTTAAGCACAGAGGTGACAGGACCTTCTCAGTAGCAGGCCTAAGACTTTGGAACGAGTTACCTCTGCTCATCAGACAGGCCCCCTCCCTCTCAGTTTTCAAATCCCGTTTAAAGACCTACTATTATTCCGTTGCTTTCAACACCAGAAGATCTGTGTTTGGTCGTTATATTTATTATCTGTGACGATTTTATGTCTATATTCTGATTTAACTTCATTTTGTATGTTGCTTTATGTGCTGCCTGTTTTTCTGTTTGTACAGCACTTTGGTTGGCCTTGTCGCTGTTTTGAGTGCCCTATAAATAAAATGGTATGGTATGGTATATAGTCTCATAAACGTTAAGTCAGGATGGCCCCGTCACAAAACTTTTGTAAAATTTTGTAAAAATGTTCTGCTTTATGAAAGCAGAGAATGATAATTTCACCATCCATCCATCCATTATCTTTTACCCACTTCTTCCATTTTGGGTCACGGGGTCGCCGGTGCCCATGTCCATCAATCACTGTACAAGGGGCGGGGTACACCCTGGAAAGGTTGCAAGTCCATCACAGGGACACATAGAGACAAACCGGAGTACCAAGAGAAAACCCGCGCATGCACGGAGGGAACATGCAAACTCCACCCAGAAAGGCCCCCGGACCAGGATTTGAACCATGGACCTGCTTGCTGAGAGGCAGCAGCTCTACCAGTTGAGCCACAGTGCTGCACATAATTTCACCAGTACTGCATTTTTTCTCAGCTTCATTTTCACAGCTAAAAATATATTTGTACAAACGGATCTTGCTTCAAGATCAGTCTACTCCCCCAAACTAAAAACAACTTTGTAGATTTCTTGGTTTCAAAAATGTTCATAGATGCTTTATAACAAACTATTGCACAGCTCTTTCACAGATCCTCTTCATCAACTTACATTTTACAAGTTTGAGGCCCTGTACAGATGTAGCCTGGTGTTTGAAAAACGAATATCTGCGCAAAAAAAAAATCTCCGTACACACATGTTCGGATATTCAAAATGTTTGTCTACATGTCCCGGTTTATTTTCACCACAGAGCGTTGTAAAGAATATGCCGAACCCATAGGTGGCAGTGTAGTGCAGTCATAACCCTTCAAACCAACCACAACTTCCCGTTATTATTATTATTTTCATTCGTTTGTGTGGACAGAACGCGAGGTTGAACTACTATTAAATACCGTGTTGGAGTACAAAGTTAATAAAACGCAGGAAAATGCCGACTGTGAATCATGTCCGAATGGGAATCATGTCAGAGCAGGTATGTAGACATTTTAGCGCTTTTTTAAAGAGCATTATGTGACGTCAGCGCTGCACGAGCTGCCGCATAAATACGCAAATCTCCGGTTCTGAAAGTCCACACGCAAACCCGAAAGCGGAGAATTCTCAAATCTCCACTTTGGTCTGAGTTTTTTTATTATTCGTTTATAGTCAGAGTCAGATAATCTTTATTGTCATTTGCACCGCATGTGGTACATGTGATGAAACGAGATTATGTACACTGGGTCCCAGTTACATCCAACAACAAAATGTAAGAAAAAAACAGTAATAACATCTAGGATATAACTAAGAAAAACATCAACTAGAAATACACTATACTATTACTATACTATTATAGTTACATCAACCGGAGTTCACGTGTGGATGAAAGGCCAAACCGCATGATAAACTATTCGGTTTTACTGATATCCGGCTACGTGTGTACAGGGCCTGAGTCTTCCAGTCTTTATATTTCTATAATTTTCAAACTTAGGCAACATAAAAATAAGGCAAATTGAAAGCTTGAGTTTTGATCACAGTAATGGGGGCATGGCCAAACATGAAATTTTGACTTCTTAGTAATATAAAATAATTGTAACTCGCTCAATGCTTAATTTGTAAACCAGACGATGCCAAAATGTAAATAGCGGTGGTGGTGGGGTGGGGGGGGATTGGGGTCCTCCCCCAGATAATTTTGAACAAAGTAGATGCTATTTCTTGCATTCTTGTGTATTTTAATGGGTTTTCGAACATCTACATGTACCTGCATTTACAAACACTACATATTGAAAACTCAAGATTCAATAAGTATTTTAGAGAGCAACAAGAATCAGCCTGACCAACAGCTCTCCTTGTGTGAATAGAGCACACTCCGATTCTCTCAAGCAACCTAACCACCCACCCCCCACTCCCCCCACGACTTGACGGTTTTGAGCTTGACTCTTCTCCACTGAATTCACAGTCCTTGTTGTTGTCCTCCTCCACAAACCCCCAGGAACCTTCTTAGGACCTGTTTACACGGCGCATATTTTGAGTGTAACCGCTACTTTCTCTTTGCGACTTTGCTTATCGCCTACACGACGCTGCTGGCCCCCCTCGATGACTCCGATGGTTTTTGAACCCAGCTCTCAAAGTGGAACTTTTTCGCAGACCCCCCGTTGATAATGTAAACATCTCCCGTGGAGCTTTTGTTTGAACACATGCACGCAGCACGCACGCGCAGACAGCCGGCATTTTAACAATGGCGGTGGACTGGACAGTGGACACACGCACCACTTTCTGAACTATAGCTGATGGA
The DNA here is from genome assembly GCA_038048925.1 of Garcialebias charrua. Classification (NCBI taxonomy): domain Eukaryota; kingdom Metazoa; phylum Chordata; class Actinopteri; order Cyprinodontiformes; family Rivulidae; genus Garcialebias; species Garcialebias charrua. Next base: position 17,107 of record JBBPBX010056255.1, read on the forward strand.
ATATATTTTGATTCTCATATTTAATTATTCTACACCTTACCTGCATCTGTGTTGGAAGAGAGCAGCTGCCTGGATCCAGTTGTCGCTGTTAACGAGGCAGTCGGACATTTCACGTGTCACGCTGCACTATAACATACTAAATGTGCTATATATTAACAGTTTAACAATAATAAACAGTATTTATGTTAGCGTGGGAGATATTTACATTTATCTGAGCTAAATGAAGCTATCTGGACTCGTTACGTCATGCCTAACATGCTGCTGAAAATGAAGACACCAGGTTGATTTTTTATTTATTTATTTATTCAACACCACAAACTCATGTCACAAACACTGAGAATTAAATTGAACACTTTTAAAAACACGTTAACCGAACTTTAATGAACTGGACTCTGTTGTTTTCATCCCACTGGACCCACATCCGAACCGCCGGTCCGCTTCGTGGAACAGCTTCGACCTCGCAGGAAAAAAATAAAAATAAAACCTCAGTTGGTTGTTCTGTGATCGAACTAAACACAAGGAAACATTATTAAGAACATTGTTTACCTTGTAGCGCTGCTGTAAATCAGCTGATTCTCACGGACTAAAGTCAGACATGTTGACTCGGTTCCGGTCCAGTCAGCAACTGGTGTGCAGCTTGCTAGATGAAGCAGGTCCCACTTGGTGTCAAATCTGTTGACTCTTATCCAAATTCCAGCTTTAACTTGTTGTTAACTTGTTGACAACAACTTGTAGTAGCTGAACTTTTAGCCAGAGAGGAAAACAGGCTGCCTCGTCTGCTCTGTTTACATCAGGCAGCAGTGGCACGCATGCGCAGTAGTGAAGGTTCCAAAAATCACAGCGCCATCTAATGGCCCAGCATGGTAACTACAGTAAATTCATGAGTACGGGGGGTGGGGGGGGAGAGAGTCGTATCCACAGAATTCGCCCATGTCAACGCAAAACTTTCAACCTAATTAACATACCCAAAAGTTGCGTTTCCCCCACACAGTGTCCGTGTAAACAGGGCCTTAGGCTGTTCATGGCGGTTGCCTGTGGGCTCCTGCCCGCGTACAACAGCCTGACTAGCTTGGCACTTACCCCCACCACTCGCACCTGCTCTAGTATCTCCTCTCACTGCTTTCATGTGCTTTAATTCTCAGTTGCTTAGTTGTATAATGAGAATACCTTTTTTTCAATGAAAGTAAATTGGACTATCTTTTAGACATTTTGATTGCTGTTATTTTGACAAATTGGCGCCGTTGTTTTGATAAGTGATGTACGTCATGCCGTGATTACCCATCAAACATTTCCCTCATACTGTATTTTTAGTAAATAATAAAAAAAATATTAATGACCCACTGATTTGCTATTTAGTTTTGCAGTTTAATTATATTTTTGTGTTTTTACTCAAATTACCCATGACTGTTAGCCAGAGGCTGAGATTCTTTAAGGTTAGAAGCGGAAATACTTACTTGAAGGGGCAGCTCTGATATGTTAGGAAGATCGTAAGTGGCTGTTTTGTTTAAGATTAGTGTTTATGTAATTATTTTCAGATTACATAGCCAATATAGTTTTTTTTTTTCATTCAATTCATTCAAAGCTGTTCATAACTTTATTATTAGTAAGCCTGAGAGTTACCGGATCCAAGCAAACAGTCACCAGAACGCACCCTGTCAAAATAAGAGAGTTCCAGATCCTGTTCCTGCAGGATCTGGCTCAAATTAAGCCCTGCCTTTCAGATGACAACAGGGTCATGCATATATAGGTGTTTTGTCCGTTTTCATTAACGATAAGAGCACAAAAACTTACCTCATATTCCCGTGAAAATCCAAGAGCATTATTGGCCTTGAGTCTCTCAATGTGGTCCACTAAGTCGCAAATAAAAACAGGAGGATGTTCCTTCATCCCTACAGAGACATGAGAATAGGTTTACACAACCAGTGGATCACAGAACGGAACAGAAACTTTATTTTTCACTGAATGGCTCATATGCAATGAGAGTAGGAGAGTGTTTACTAGTTTACTAGTTTGATAATTGCCACATCTCTTAAACAAACAAACAAAACAAACAAACAAAATAACTGTAGAAAATTTTGATAATTTAAAATTTCCAAAAATAAATGAGGATTTTTTATTTATTTTTTATGGAAAGTGATGAAAATTCATGAAATTTTCATTCAGGAATAGCCTATATGCCATGGGCTTCCGTTCCAGCACTCCCGCAGTCATTACACGGACGGCGCACTTCCGGTTAGCGGGAAAGACACGAACATAAATGACTTAATACAATTAATAAAGCATCTGCATACACACCAATAATAACTCCATACACATATAAAACCATATAAAATTATTGCGACGTTCCCCCTACGGATAGCCACGATAAATCTTCGCCGAAACCCCCCCTCGGAACAGCTGTACCCACCGGTGGACGGACACAACGGTACTCACGCGTAGTGCTGGTAGCGCGCAGCCGCTTCCCGTTTCGGGTCGTTGTCATGGTTTGCTACTAGGAGCTAACGCTAGCAACAACGGCAGTGGATGGGAACCGGAAGTAGCGGGTGTGTCGCATTTTACCTGAATTATGTCACGACCCCCTGTGGCATATAGTCTATTACAAGACATTGGTGTTCTTATGGCCCAGGGACAAAAACAGTCTATTCATCCTAATGTTGAGGCACGTAAATGTGTTGAAAAACTGCTGCCTTGGGTTAGAGGGGTCAGACGCAATTTTCATCACCCTTCTGGGCAAATGAGAGCTGGCAATATCATCCAGGAAAGGCAGGGGATAGCCAGTGAAATATTGAGATGTGTTTATCTTTCTATGTACAGTATGTCTTTTTTGACTGCTATCAGACAGTAAACTAAACAGTTTTACAGTGGGGCATGATAACCATACAGCTATATAGTGGGATTTAAGACGCTTGGAGGCAATGTTTTCAATTAATGCAAGTGTCCATGCCTTGTGTGTGATAGTTGAGTCTCCTAATCTCCACAGGGTCTGCAGTGAGAGCGATCAGTGAGTCTTTCATCCCTAACGTGTATTCATCCTTAGCTGGAGTTGTTCGTTTCCTGGAGGAAGCGAGGGGAAAGATAAAACAATAATAAAACAATTCTTGACGGAAGCAGAGTGTTTAAAAATGTAGGTAAATGTAGATGAACAACACGTTAAAATACACCAAAATGCAAGAAATCGCACATACTTTATTCAAAAATTTCTAGGGGAGGACGCACCCCCCGCACACACACATATACACACACACTCCCAGCCTGCCTGTAATTTGCATTGCGATATCAATAGGTTTACAAATTAAGCCCTAGAAAAACCCCAATGTGTACTTTTGAAAGATCACTTTCTACAAACCCTCAAGGACAAATTTGCCACCTGTTACAAGCCATTAACATTAATGGGCAGCTGTGGCTGAGTGGTTAGAGCAGTCGTCCTCCGATGCAAGAATTGGGGGTTCAATTCAACCGGCAGTCACATGCCAAAGTGTCCCTGGGCAAGAAAACCCCTCATTGCCTCCAATGTGTGTCCCATTGGTGTATAAATGTGATCTAAAGCTCTGATTATTATTTGTATAGATATAGTAGAGTGCTGTATGAATGGGTAAATGAGGGCATGGATTGTATTGTAAAGAGCTTTGAGTATCTTGATAAAATAGAAAAGGGCTATATAATTGCAGTCCATTTACCATTAACCCTGGATGAGCAGATACACTTTACAATTTGTATTGATAACAGACCAAGAGAAAGAATCTGGGAAAATATCTTGATACTGCTCAATAATCCAGGTAGATAAATCACAAAGTGTATTCGTTGTAGAAACATTTTGTCTTTTATCCAAAAGACCATCAGTCTGAGGAGTTCCTCAACTCCATCCATCCATTATCTTCCGCTTGTTCTGAAGTCGGGTCCCGGGAACAGCAACTTGAGCAGGGAAGCCCAGACATCTCTTTCCACAGCCACCTCTTCTAGCTCTTCTGGGAGGATTCCAAGGCGTTCCCAGGCCAACCGAGTCTCTCCAACATGTTCTGGGTCTTCTTCGGGGTCTCCTCCCAGTCGGACATGCCCAAAGCAACTCCCTAGGGAGGCGTCCAGGGGGCATCCTTACCAGATGCCCAAACCACCTCAACTGGCTCTGCTCGATGTGGAAGAGCAGCGGTTCTATTCCGAGGCTTTCCCTAACAACTGAACTTCTCACCCTATCTCTAAGGGAGAGTCCAGCTACCCTGCGGAGTATGAGAATATGACGGAGTATGACTGAGAATCTTCACCAGCATACCCTGCGGAGGAAACTCATTTCAACCGCCTGTATCTGCAATCTCATTCTTTCGGTCACTACCCAGAGCTCGTGACTGTAGGTGAGGGTAGGAACGTAAACCGACCGGCAAACAGAGAGTTTTGCCTTACAACTCAGCTCTCTCTTCAAGATGGCTGTGCTCGAAGCAGCAGCAGCTTCACAAGCTCCCGGTACATTCCCAGTTTTTAGTAATTTTGATAGTGACTCTGTATCTGACTCTGCACAATTTATGCGTGTGAATTATAGCCGCAATGAACTGATGAGTATTGGAGCGGATTTGCCACGGGATATAGCTGAAATCAGCGGCGAAATCAAATCTACGCTTGGCAGAATGCAGCTCTTAAAATCATCCACCTGGAAGCTGCGGCGGGGGCATTCCTGTGGGCAGAAAAGAAATTGCTACACCCAGCTTCAGAGGAAGGGGTGTCGGGCGGGGGTTATGGTGAGGCTGCGTGCTAACGCTAAAACCGGGAAACTCCCAATGCAGTCACTTTTCCTGTCTAACGTCCGTTCACTGGACAACAAGATGGATTTGCTTCGTCTGAGAGTGGGCGCGTCAGAAGAGATGTTAAAGTGCTCAGTGCTTTACCTCACGGAGACGTGGATTTTAAAGGAAACGCCGGACTCAGCTTATCAGCTGGATGACAGACTTTTCTTCAGAGCGGACCACTGCAGCGAGCTAACGGGAAAAACACGAGGAGAAGGGGTGTGCATTTATGTGAGTAAAAACTGGTGCATAGATTGTGTTGTTGTAAAGCACTCCGTGGCTGTTGAACAAATAACAGTGAAGTGTCAGCCATATTACCTCCCCCGTAACTCCTCTTTGATTTTTATCACAGTAATTTACATCCCACCTGAATCTAATGCAAACGACGCCCTGCAGGAGACGCATGATCTAATCAGCTCGGTGCAGAGTAAAAACCCTGAAGCACTATGCATTGTAGCCAGTGACTTCAATCACGTGAATTTAAAAGACTGTCTCCCAAACTTCAATCAACATGTTACCATACCGACTCGTAAAAATAACACCCTGGATCATGTTTACACAAACGTGAAGGATGGATACAAAGCCAAACACGCCCCCACCTAGGATCTTCTGATCACATATCCATTCTAATGGTTCCAGCTCACACACATCCCCCCCCCCCCTCCACTGAGATGCTCCAGACCAGTACAAAAGGAAGTTAATTGCTGGATCCAGGACAGTGGCTCCATGTTGAGAGACTGTTTTGAAAGAGCAGATTGGAATGTTTTCAGAGAAGCTGCTGAAAACGGAGGATTGTTGATCTTGAACAATACACTTCCTCAGTACTGGGGTACATCAGCACATTCTCTGATGTCTCCATCAAAAATATGTTAAATGCTACCCCAACACAAAACCTTGGTTAAATGCAGAAGTTCGCACCCGGCTGGTAGCAAGGAACACTGCCTTCAAGTCTGG
>JBBPBX010056256.1:9836-22831 GCA_038048925.1 Garcialebias charrua
CCATCCCTCCGGCTCCAGGATGGCTGCGGATCAGGTTTCCGTGTGGGGATCAGCATCCTGCCAACAGGGCTTTAGGCTGCCCTGGGGAGGAGACAGGAGGCTGGAGGAGGCATAGCTATTCCACAGGCCTTTCCAAAAAACATTTCAAAAACACTTTATCTCATCGTCTCTGGATTGTCTGTACTCCCTCGTATTGTTAAGATCCTTCACGAAGTAAGAAAAACGCTATTTGAAGTTCGACTTTTGTTTTTCCTTGGCACGACACGTTCATTTACCAGAAATGAAATTGCAGGGCAACCTGCCTCTGAACCCACTCACCAAAGAAATACTTTGGTCTCAGTCTCATTTCCCCATGTTTACAAGATGGCCCCCACACTGTAAATAAAAATAACACCTCTCACTCCGACGTTATTTCAAAAGATTGCATTTTCACTCGCTCTCAACCTGTCACTACTTCATTTCTGTTTCTCTGGTGGTATTTGAATTAGCGGTGCACACAGTTTGTCAGCCTGGTGGCTATTCTTTCATTACGGGTCCAGCTCCCTTGAGCAACACGCTGAAGCTGTTTCCTGTTCTCCGGGACTGGCCACTCCTCCATCGCTCTGGTCTTCTCAGGGTCAGTTCGATAACGACTCTCAAAAATAAATCCCAAGAAAGATACTGATGCAACATGAAACTCACAATTTTCTCCTTTAACGAAGAATTGGTTCTCATAAAGTCTCTAAAGGACTCTACATACATGGTTACAGTGTTCTGCCTCGTCTCTGGAATAAACAAGAATATCATCTAAGTAAACAAAAACGAAGTCCCCTATAAAATCTCGTAGAACATCATTGATCAATGCCTGGAAAACCGCAGGCACATTAGACAAACCAAAAGGCATTACCAAATACTCAAAATGCCAGAGTGGTGTCTTGAAAGCAGTTTTCCACTCATCCCCTTCTTTAATTCGTACCAAATGGTAGGAGTTTCTGAGATCCAACTTTGAAAAGATGGTAGCGGACTGGAGTTGTTCATATATGGAGTCAATCAGAGGTAATGGATATTTATTCTTTATTGTGATATTGTTAAGACCCCTATAATCAATACATGGACGTAAAGTCCCATCTTTCCCACAAAGAAAAACCCAGCACCAACAGGTGAAGTAGAAGGACGTATTATGCCAGATTCAAGAGACTCTTCAATGTATTTCTTCATGGACTCCCTTTCAGGTCTCGACAGGTTGTACAATCGACTAGCCGGTAATGTGGCACCAGGAAAGAGGTCGATTGTACAATCATAGGGATGGTGGGGAGGTAGAGACAGGGTGTGTTGTTTACTAAAAACGGGAGCCAAATCATGATAAACAGATGGGATCTCAGAGACGTCTACTTCTTCGAGTGACACAGCTTCCGCAGGTTGACAAGTGACAGCAGAATTAAGGCACTGTGCTAGACATTTGTCACTCCATTTTTCAATTCTCCCCAACTCCCATTTAATGGTTGGATTGTGTTTCTTTAACCAAGGGTATCCAATAATAAGTTGGGTAGTGGAAGCTTTGAATTCATAAAAATCAACAATCTCGTGATGATTACCTGAAATAATTAGACGAAGGTCAGAAGTTTTTAGAGTAACCTGGTCTAATGTTTCCCCAGTAACCCCAGCTATACAGATGTGAAGAATCTCCTGAGTGGGCAGAGATAACCCTTGAACTAAGTCTAAACTAATCAAATTTTGTTCTGTGCCAGAATCCACCAAAGCTGGAACAGGATTATGATTGTGGTGGATTTGGATAATTGTGGGCAATAAAAGTCGACAGGCGGAGGAGAGAGCAGAAGTACCCACCAATATCTCTCTCCTTATTGGCGGGCGTTCTCGTTTTCCTGGAATGGACAATCTCTCCGGTAGTGCCCGGTCTTTCCACAGTACATACAGGAATTATTGTCTCTGCGTCTTTGTCTCTCCTCAGGAGACAGATGAATTTTATTTATTTGCATTGGCTCAGGTTCAGAGAATGAATGAAACCGTTCTGGGAACAGCGTGATGAGGAAATGACACGGGATCTCTGTCCCTCTGGGTCTTGTAGTTTAAAAACGAGTTCTTGTAGGTGCGGGGCTCACCTGATGACGTGCCGAATCCGGAAGTGGAACGATGACGGGAGTTGTAGTCCTTCTCTCTTCTCCGCTCCCGGAAACGCTCGTCGATAGCCCCCGCCATGTCGATTAGTTCGTCAAAACTATCAAGTTCATCTCTAGCGACGATCTGGTCCTTGATGGGATTGGAGAGAGAATTTAAGAAAGTACCTTTAAGTGCGAGGTCGTTCCATCCGGTCTGGGCAACAAGGACGCGGAACTCCAGGGCATATTCTGCGACAGGCCGACCCCCCTGACGGAGTCCAAGGAGCCGCTTTACGGCGTTGGGTTGTTGTAGGGGCCGGTTGAAGATTCGGCTGAATTCCTTTAACAAGGTATCAAAGGTGATACAGGTCCCTCTTGTAAATGAGTCCCTGTGGCTCAACGAGGCTAGCCTGTATAAATAAAGGTTGAATGAATGAATGAATGAAAGGTGATATAATCAATGTTATGAAACTGTAGGTAGGAATTTGCCCAACAAAGTGCATCACCCTTTAGCTGACTGATGAAATACGTGATCTTAGCTGCATCTGTTGTGTAAAGTTGAGGAGCCGCTCTGAACGCTAGTTTACACTGCAGGAGGAAACCTCCACACGAATGAGGGTCTCCAGAAAATAGTTCAGAAGGTTTTGTAAATAGCTGCTGGCTTGAGGCACCGGTCTCGGGCGTCGTGTTAGGAGTGTCTCCAACAGAGAAAGAAGCAGGAGCTGAGGGTGTGAGTCTTTGAGTTAAAGTATAAACCATGCCTCCAAGTTCCTTCATGGTTTCCTGTGCGGCGTCTTGTTGAGCTAAGATCCGTTGAAGTGTCTCCTCTATCAGGGTTATACGCTCCATCTGGAAATAGGATGGAGTTTGCTCATTTCTGGTCTCGTTCTGGGTCGGTTATGGCTGGAGCATTCTGTAAGGACCGACTGAACCCAGAGTGGTACAAGACCTGAACAGAAGCAGAACTCAGAGTAACAATAATAACAGTGTTTATTATGTACAAGGTGAAATGGTACACTTGGGGTCTCTGGAGTGCCTGGAAGAGAGAACGGTGTCAGGATCCTTCTGGTGGGATAGGTGAATCAAAACTGATGCTCTGTTTGTTCTCTTACAGGAGGATGTTGGGTCGAGGTTCTGAAAGGACTTCAGGACTCCAGAGTAGATGGGAGAAATCCTAGACCAAGGACAGGCAAGACCGACAGACTCTGGCAGGCGACTGGCAACAAGGCAGGAACTGGCAGACGGAAAACAGGATCCAAGGATTCACAAGAAACTGCGGGCACAAGATCACAAGGTAAGCATTCTATCAAGTTAATACTTTTGGCTGAAGTCATAAATACCGATTGAGGCACAATGCTCCAGCGTTGGATCTCACTGGACTGCAGCCTCAAGTAGAGGTGTTCCTCATTAGATGGATGACCGTCAGCTGGTGTCAATTGGCGGCCATCTTGGAGAGGGCTGCGGACAGTGGGACTCCTACAGATGTGACAAATGCATGAACCAGTTTTTCTGCATCATTTTTAGATGTTTCTAATTTTAGTGATATTACGCAGTTGGAAGAAGGAAGTTCTAGTAACGTTTATAATGTGGAGGATAAAAGACATGTCCTGATCAAAAATAACACCAATATTTTTAACATTAGACCTGGAGGCCAGATTAATGCCATCCAAGGAGGAAGAAAGACTGAAAATTTTTATTCCAAAGATGCTCAGGTCCAAAAACCAAAACCGCAGTCTTGTCTGTGTTCAAAAGCAAAAAATTGAGAATCATCCAGGTTTTTATGTCTTTAAGACATGCTTGTAGTAACTGATTTGATTCATCGGGTTTCATGGACAAATATAACTGTGTATCATCAGCATAACAATGAAAATGTATATGATTAATAACATTACCTAATGGAAGCATATATAAGGTAAAGAGTATTGGTCCAAGCACTGAACCCTGAGGTACTCCATGACTAACTTTCGTGTATGAAGAAAATTTTTCTGACCAATAAGTGAAGAGTCTGATTATTTTCTTGATTGAACAGCTTTTCTTCTAATCATGGTGCTAAAAGCAACACATCATCAGCAAACAAAAGTCTCTACAGCTACATCTTCCATCCATCCTTTATCTTTTAACCACTTCTTCCCTTCTGGTTTGGGGGGTCACTGGTGCCCATATCCAGCTATCACTGTGCGAAAGGCAGGGTACAACCTGGACAGGTTTCCAGTCTTTGTATCAGAGGGACACATAGAGACAAACCATTCACGCTTTCTCTCACCTATAGGGACAATTTAGAGTTACCAATCAGTCTAACATGCATGTTTTTGGTCTGTAGGAGGAAACCGGAGTACCTGGAGAAAACCCACGCATGCACGGTGAGAACATGCCACCTCCACCCAGAAAGGTACCCAGCTGGTATTTGAACAGGTGACTTTCTCGCTGCAAGGAAAAAGCTCTACCAACTCTTCCACCATGTCACCAAGTTGCTTCAACTTATTATTGAAGATTATTATTGTTTGAACTGATTGATTGAAAAAAGGGGCAGATATAATAAGACATTTTCTTCTTTCTGCTCCCTTTCATTTTTTACATTTTGTATGTTATTGTTTATGGGATTGTTTTGTATTGTATTTAAAAGAAATGATTTTTTAAATAAATACAAATAAATAACTTGCTTTTATCAAAAGAAGAAATTAAGAAATCTAACATAACCATGAAACATACAGATGTTACGTTGTGAGCTGCATATCAGCATATAATCAGTCATGTAAGTCATTCTAACAAAGGGTAGCTGCCCTGATGATAAAAACATTAACCAGATAATGATGAAAAATGTGGAGCATCAAGTGATCAATTAAGACAGCATCATCAGAAAGAGAGGAAGGGTTCAGCGTGCGTCATTTATCTGATGGAGCTGAGTCATCTGAAACTTTATAGCAGCTGTTAGTGAGCAAAAAGCTTTAAAGGAGCAACAAGCAAGCAGAGGACATCAGGGCGCATGGTTTCAGTTCCCTGGACGACGATAATTAAGAGCCAGCTATTCGTCTACATTCTGAAACCCTAAAAAAATGTAAAGAGAATCTCGATGGGATTCTAAAACTGGAGCCATAAATGGCTACATTTTATTGGAAATTTTCTCCAAGATAAATATTGGACCATTATAAAACCTCAATACTTCACATGAGATATTGACATTTTAGTCCACAGTTTTAAACTTGTTCATTTTGCAGTTGGGCTGTAAAATGTTTGGGACAAATCTATGGCTCTGTGTGACGTCACGAGGCTGTTAATATGGTTGATTTATGGTTTCTGAAGCATTTACCGCTGAACTGCCGAGGCTCTCGTTGTATTGGTTTACAGATCACTTTGACAACTTAGAACTGACTCCTGTTTAGACTTCTGAGACTGAAAAGTCACACAGCTGCAAACAAGAATCCAAAAATGATAAGTGTATGATGCATTGTGTTTTTATAATCACTGTCTCTCCTCTGGACATGTCCAAACCATCTCAGTCAAAGTTCATGCTCAACCATCCAGGTACCAAATCCCATCATCTCGGTCTGGCCTCTCTCTCCCAGTTTTCACCCAGTAAATACAATGTGACCACAGCCTACACCAGCCATAAAGTACATGAAAGATCAGAAGAAGCACCTGAAAAACACCTTCACCTTTGCCCAAAAACATCTTAAAGGGGACCACACATGCAAAATTCACCTTTTAATGTTTTTTTTCTCAACTTTGGGTATGTACTTCATAAAAAAACAGTCCTAAGGCCAAAGAAATGCACCCAGTGGTTTATTTACTCTAAGTAGATTTATTTGTCTGTGATAGAAACGCTTCGTTTCTCACTTCCTGCGGTTTGTGACGTCACAAACCGCAGCCACAACCCACACCAAACCTGAGTCCAGCCCCTCACCTAGCAACCCCTGGTGCGGCTCAACCCACTTCAGTATAAAAGACGTCACGGTTGCCGAGCAGTTTAGTAGCTGACCCAGCGGTCATTTATGTATTTATTCATTTAGCCCCCAGGGGGTTAGGGGCTTGCCCTGCTCCAGCCACGTAGCACATCTTGAGTGAAACCAGAATGTTTTATTACCTTGTTTGAACTCTGTCTCGTTGAAACTGTGCACACACACACACTCTCGCGGGGCGACAGTCTGAAACGTACAAGCACCACTGATCGATATACTTTTCAGATTAGCAATTTATTTATTTTAAGAATACTTTTCACTTCATCAAAATCTAATCAAAACTCCAGCATTCTAAAAGTAGGTGGTTGTATTTGTTTCTTATACGATGAAGGATGAAGAAGTGGCAAGATGGCCGCGCTCAGACCAGCCGCAGCTTCATGGGCTCCCAGAACATCCCCAGTTTTTAGTAGTTTTAATAGTGTTTTTGTACCTGACTCTGCGCGTTTTTTGCGGGTGAATTATAGCCGAACTGAGCTGTTACGAATTGGAGCGGATTTACCACAAGGCACAGCTGAAATCAGCAACGAACTCAAATCAGAACTCGGAAGATTGGATCTGCTAAGATCATCTTTCTGGAAGCAGATGCGCTCCGGAGGAAAGAAGAGGAAACGGTGCTCTCGAGGGAAAAAGCGTGGCTGTCGAGCAGGAATTATGACGAGACTGCGGGCAGACGCTAAAACCGGGAGACCGCCGATGCCGGCTCTTTTTCTGTCCAACGTGCGCTCGCTGGACAACAAGATGGATTTGCTTCGTCTGAGAGTAACAACGTCGGAGGAGATGAGGAGATGCTCGGTGCTTTGTCTCACAGAAACGTGGATTAATGAAGACACTCCTGACTCTGTTTATGAGTTGGATAATAGGCTATTTTTCAGAACGGACCGGTGTATCGAGACTACGGGGAAAACACGAGGCGGAGGCGTCTGCATTTACGTTAACAAAGACTGGTGCACGAACTGTGCCGTTATCAGCAGGATCTGCTCAGCTGCTGTGGAGCTTTTAACAATAAGATGTCGCCCACATTATCTTCCCCGCGACTATTCAGCGATAATAATAAGCGCTGTTTACATAGCACCCGATGCTAATGCCAACGACGCCCAGGGAGAAATTCATGACTTACTCACCTCGCTGCAGTGTAAATATCCTGAGGGGTTTTTCATTGTCTCCGGGGACTTCAATCATGTGGATTTACGTGTCATCCTTCCAACCTTCAATCAGCACGTTTTCACAGCAACACGAGGAAATAAGACGCTAGACCAAGTCTTCACGAATGTGAAGGGGGCGTACACGGCGAAGCCACGCCCACCGCTCGGGGCTTCCGACCATCGCTCCCTGTTATTGGTCCCTAGACAGCTACCCCCACTCAGACGTTCCAAGCCGGAACAAAGAGAGATCACATTGTGGCGCCAAGATAGTTCCCCCATGCTAAGAGACTGCTTTGAAAACACAAACTGGTCTGTCTTCAAAGAGGCAGCTACGAATGGAAGTTCAGTTGACCTGGAACTTTATGCTTCCTCAGTCCTGGGTTACATCAGTACATGTGCTGAAAATGTATCCATAAGAAAGTATGTTAAATTCTACCCCAATCAAAAACCCTGGCTAAATAAGGATGTCCGCACCCTGCTGGCAGCCAGGGACACTGCTTTCAAGTCTAGAGATACTGAGGAGTTGAGAAAGTGCAGGAGAGAACTGGATGATGGCATAAAGAAGGCCAAAGCCGCGTATGCACAGAGGATCGAGGGTCAGTTCATCTCACATGATCCACGGAGCATGTGGCAGGGCATCAAATGCTTAACAGACTACAAGGGCAAAAGCAAACAATGCCCCAGGGACCCATCCCTGCCTGATGCCCTCAATAAGTTTTATGCACGTTTTGAAGATCCAAACAGACCAGCTAGCACCAGGCTCACCTCATCACCAGACGAGGAGCACCTCAAAGTGACCGCAGCAGAAGTGAGAGGTAGTCTCAGAAGGATCAACCCTCATAAAGCTACGGGTCCAGACAACATCCCAGGGAAAGTTCTGAAGGAATGTGCGGACCAGCTCTGTGAGGTGCTGGCTGACATCTTCAACACCTCACTTTCACTGGAGTCAGTTCCCACCTGCCTGAAGACTGCCACCATCATCCCAGTCCCAAAAAGCTCCACAGTGACTGGTCTGAATGACTATAGACCGGTGGCTCTCACCCCGATAGTCGCTAAATGTTTTGAGAAACTGGTCATGTCCCACATCAAGACAACCGTCAACATCAGCGAGGACCCTCATCAATATGCATACCGCGAGAACCGATCAACAGAGGACGCCATCTCCTCTGTGGTCCACACTGCTCTCACCCACCTGGATCAGAAGGACTCATACGTGCGTCTGCTCTTTGTGGACTTCACATCTGCCTTCAACACCATGATCCCCCAAACTCTGATAGACAAACTATCCACACTTGGACTAAGCCCCTCCATCTGTAACTGGGTACTAGACTTCTTAACAAACAGACCACAGTCCGTGAAGATCCACAACTTCTCCTCCTCCACCATCACCCTCAGCACTGGCTCTCCTCAAGGATGTGTGCTGAGCCCTCTTCTGTTCACTCTGCTCACATATGATTGTACAGCCACACATCCAGGCTGTCATATTGTTAAGTTTGCAGATGATACAGCTGTGGTGGGATGCATCACAGATAATGATGAATCCAGCTACAGACAGGAGGTGGAACATCTGGAGAGCTGGTGCAAAGAGAACAACCTTCACATGAATGTGAAGAAGACGAAGGAGATGATTGTGGACTTCAGAAGGAACAAACACACCCACACCCCACTGTATATAGGTGGATCTGCGGTGGAGGTGGTCTCCAGCTACAAGTACCTGGGTGTACACTTGAATGATAACCTCAGCTGGAGCAATAACACCACCAGCCTGATCAAGAAAGGACATCAAAGACTCTACTTCCTCAGACGGCTGAGACGAGCTGGTCTGAGAAGCTCAGTCCTCACCTCGTTCTACAGGTGTGCAGTGGAGAGCGTCCTGTGCTCCAGCATCAACGTGTGGCATGGAGGCTGCACAGTTGCAGAGAGGAAAGCTCTACAGAGAGTGGTGAAGGCTGCACAGAAGTCTGTGGGAGTCAGTCTCCCCACCATCACAGACATTTACACCTCCAGATGCAGAAAAAGAGCCACCTGCATCATGAAAGACCTCACTCACCCAGCACACTCACTCTTTGCACCACTCCCCTCGGGACGGAGGTTGAGGAGCATCAAATGTAGAACCACTAGACTGAGGAACAGCTTCTACCCTGAGGCTGTCAGACTCATGAATAAATAAATAATAAGAATAAACACTGCAAAATGTCACATCATGTTGATACTGATCTGTTTCTTGTTGCTGCGTTCATCTGTGACCATCTGCTCATAATGACTCATGTTCGTGCTGCTGTTTATAATGATGTTTTTCTACTACATTAGGGCTTAGTGTATTACTAGCTGATGTCTCTCTTAGTTAATCCTAGATGTTATTATTGTTTTTCTCTTGCATTTGTTGTTGGATGTAACTGGGACCCTGTGTACATAATCTCGTTTTCAACACATGTACTACATGCGGTGCAAATGACAATAAATTCTCTCTGACTCTGACTCTCTGACTGCTTTTGCTCAACTGCCAGGTAGGTCTGGGAGATAAAGAGCTGGTTTGGCACCCAAAGGACCGGGGTTCGTTTCCCGGCCACGGCATCTTTTTTTTTTTTTAAAGCCTTTTGTTTCGGAGAGATCGGGGTGAGTCTAGATATATACATCTACATAATAATACTTTATAATTGTTATTTTTACGTTTTAGTTCAATTTTTTAGTGTAATAGCGATCGCTCCCAACGCGCATCCAGCAATTTAAAAACAACAACATATTAGAGATACTGGCTGTTACAGAGGGCGGAGTTAATGTAAACAGAGTTTTGATGGGCATGGACTTCAGAGCTCATTATCATAAACCGGTTGTTTAGAACGGAAGTTAGAAATGGCAGAATTAAAAAGGGTATCATTTATCATCTAAGAATTATTTTGTGTATTAAATTGAATGAACAGGGTCTGGATAGCACACAGACATACCATAAAAATTTAAAAAAACCCATCTGAGGTCCCCTTTAACAAGACGGCTAAAGGATGCAAAGCATACCATGACCAAAAAGCATCCCATGAAAAACTCCAAATGGGTGGGAAAAGGTCTGGGACCACACCACCCACTGGGCAGAAAGCTTCCAGAGCTGGAATGCTCACCCACAGAAACCGTCCAGGGTGGACAAGATCACACCTAAAAACAGACCAACTCTCCAGTCATGTACCCAAACAAGATCAAGACAAAAGGTTCAAACTAAGGCCCTGTACACACGTAGCCGTTTATCACTAAAACCGAACAGTTTATCATGCGGTTTAGCCTTTCATCCACACGTGAACGCCGGTTGATGTAACTATAAACGAATAATAACAAAACTCAGGCCAAAGTGAAGATTTGAGAACTCTCCGTTTTCGCGTCTGTGTGTGGACTTTCAGAACGGAGCTTTCTGCTCCAGCTGGACCGGCAGAACCGGGTCTGCCGGTCCAGGTGGAGCGCCGCTCACGTCACATAATGCTCTAAAAAAAGCACTAAAAAGTCAACATACCTGCTCTGACATGATTCCTAGTCGACATTTTCCTGCGTTTTATTAACTTTGTACTCCAACACGGTATTTAATAGTAGTTCAACCTCACGGTCTGTCCACACAAACGAAATAAAAAAAATAACAGGGAGTGTGGCTGCATGGGTTGAAGGGTTGTGACAGCACTACACTGCCACCTATGGATTCAGCATATTCTTTACAACTTTACAACGTTCTGTGGTGAAAAAAACGGGACATGTAGACAAACATTTTAAATATTCGAACATGTATGGACAGAGGTTTTTTTTCTCGCAAATATTCGTTTTTCAAACACCAGGTTACGTGTGTACAGGGCCTAAAACGACCAATGATGAAGAGCTTGCAAACTTAAAACAAAACTAAAACCAGGCTAACTTCTTCCTCTTCTTCTTCTTTTCCCTCTTTAGAAGTCTGCAGAGAGTCATCCTCTTCCATCCCTGTCCTCACTCCAACTACCTCTATGTCCTCTCTAACTGCATAGTTCCTCTTTGTCTTGTTCCTGGCAGCTGCATTTCTAACATCCTTCTACCAATATACCCACTGTCCCTCCTCTGGACATGTCCAAACCACTGTCCCTCCTCTGGACATGTCCAAACCACTGTCCCTCCTCTGGACATGTCCAAACCATCTCAGTCTGGCCTCCCTAACTTTATCTCCCAGTTGTTCAACATGTGCTGTACCTCTGATGATCTCATTCCTGATCTTATCCATCCTTGTCACTCCTAAGGAGAACCTCAGCATCTTCATTTCTGCCACTTCCAGTTCTGTCTTTTTGTCCATGTCTTTGTCTCCAGACCATACAACATAGCTGGTCTCACCACTGTCTTGTAAACTTTTCCTTTCACCTTTGTTGACACATTTTTGTCACAAATCACTCCTGAAACTTTTCTCCATCCTGCCTGGACTCCCTTCTTCATCTCCTCCTGGACAGTGGACCCCAAGTGCTTGAAGTCCTGCACCTTTGTGGCCTCTGCTCCTTGGAGCCTGTCGTTCCGCCTGCCTTCCAGTAGAGTTTTGTATTTTCTGTTACATCTGACTCATAATCAATCAAACTTTATTTATAGAGCCCTTTCCAGCAGCCAAAAGGTGTACAAAGTGCTGAACAATACAGGAGTAAAAACCATAAAGAATATTTTTTTTAGAAACAGCTAGATTAAAAACAATTAAAACATAACAAGATTGTCAAATAACTACTAGGTATTAAAAGCCTGCCTGAATAAAAAGGTTTTAAGATTAAATTTAAAAGCTCCATATCAGTGATGGAGTGCAAGTCCTGAGGTAGCTGGTTCCAGAGTCTGGGTGCAACAACAGAAAAGGTCAGAGGGACAGAGAGTAGAAATGTATTAGATGATCTCAGTGTTCTCCTATATCAAGTCAAAGTCAACTTTATTGTCAGAACTGCAATATGTACAGGACATACACAGGATTGAAATTGGGTTTCTCTCAGTCCCTCGGTGCAACAGTAAACATTTAAACACTAAAACACTGAAACATTTAATAAACATAAGCATAAAATAGTAAAAGTGTAACACTGTCCTGAGTTTTTGCATAGTGGTACAAAAGTATGAAAATTTACACCAACACTAAAACTAAAACACTAAACATTTAATGAACATAATACTGTCCTGAGTTTTTGCATACTAGTATAAAAAAGTATAAAAAGTATAACTATAAAATAAACTAAAGGTTCTAGCATTGACATTTTCAAAGTGGCAAAGCAGCATATGAGTTAATGTACACAGTATATGTATGAGGTAGTAGTTGATGTTGGTATAGAGGCAAAATATTCACGGACAGTTACAAGATCAGTCAAATATAGTGGGGCAAGACCATTGAGAGCTTTAAAAGTAAATAATAAAATTTTAAATTTAATTCTACTGCAAGCCAATGGAGAGAAAATAAAATGGGGGTAATGTGTTCACGTCTGGAGGTGTTGGTTGAAAGTTGAGCTGCAGCATTTTGGACCAATTGAAGGCGTCTAATGGAGGATTGGGAGATTCCTGCATATAGGGAATTGCAGTAGTCAAGCCTTGAGGTGATAAAAGCATGAATGGCCTTTTCCAAATCAAAACGATTTTAAAAAGTCTTAATTTTGGATAAAAGATGTAACTGATAAAAACAGGCCTTGACTACAGACGCTATTTGTTTATCAAACTTTAAGTCCTTGTCAAATGTCACCCCCAAGTTTTTAACTGTTGGTCTGAACTTGGATGTCAGAGCACCAAAGTTACAGAGAGCATCATCACCCAAGAAGATGCATTCTGTCTTTCCTTCGTTTAAAACAAAAAAT
>JBBPBX010056257.1:0-14234 GCA_038048925.1 Garcialebias charrua
TAAGGCACATAAGGCACATTTGGCATCCTTAGATAAGGCTAGTCAGAGAATGCTGTATATGTATCTGCAGTAGTGTAGATAAAAGTAGTGTAAATGTAAACAGTAGTAATAAATGTAAAGCAGTAGTAATAAATGTAAACAGTATTAATAAATGTAAACAGTGAATGTAAACAGTAGTATGACTATAGGCAGTAATGTAATACAAACATTAGTGCAAATATGAGAAGTAGTGCAAACTGAATGAACACATGACCGAGAGTTTAGTGAATAACCCGTTTGATGACACAGAGTCCAGTGTTAAAAACTTTGTGTTGAGTGGTAATGTGTGAGAAAGTTTTTTGTGTTAAGGCAGTTCAAATGGGAGGGGAGGCAGAGCAGGCAGAGTGTTTAGCATTCTGACTGCCTGATGAACAGAGCTGTCTCTCAGTCTGCTGGTACGAGCCTGGAGACTCCTCAGTCTCCTCCCTGATGGCAGCAGTCTAAAGCGGCTGTGTAGTGGGTGTGTGGGATCACCTGCCATGCGGTGGGCTTTCCGAGTGAGGCGTTTGCTGTGTAAGTCCTGCAGTGAGGGCAAGGAGGTGCCGACGATCTTCTCAGCTGCTTTCACGATGCGCTGGAGGCTCTTGCGGCAGGATGCAGTGCATGCACCAAACCACACAGTGATGCAGCTGGTCAGGACACTTTCTATGGCACCTCTGTAGAAGGTGCACATGATGGAGGTTGAAGCTCCAGCCCTTTTCAGCTTGCGGAGAAAGTAGAGACGCTGGTGAGCCTTCTTCGCCAGTGCTGCAGTGTTCCTGCTCCAGGACAGGTCCTTTGAGACGTGCACTCCCAGGAACTTGGTGCTGTCCACTCTCTGTGGAGTTATTATCGGCTGGCCGATTTATTGGCCCCAATTTCCTTATATTTGGGAAATCGGAGATCAGCCGATACTTAAACGAGAAACCAATTTTACATATATTTTTTTAAGTTTTAACAAATTTCTAAACTTCATTTATATTTCAGAGCACTACTTCAAGGCCAATTAAAACACTTTGTATTGTTTCTAGGATATTGTTCCAGGGAATGTTTTCCAATAAAACAAGATTGGAAAATTGAAGGTGCATTGTGACTTTATAACACCTGAGTGTCACTAATAAAACAAAATCAGTATCAGCAGGTCAGACTTTTTAGTGATCGGCCAGAAAACTGCAATCGGTGCACCCCTAATTCTCACCTCAAATTTTGCTTTGACTTATGTTTAGTTATGTTATTTCTTCAGTCTTTGAAGCAGAAACCATGTGTCTCCAGCCAACTCTTTTCACCTTTAGTGATCCTCTACATATCTAGTGTGCAAATGTAGTGGACATGACCATGTTCACTTTATTACATCTGTGTACTTTTGAACTGTTCCAGAGATGATCTTTACTGACCTCTCAGTAAAGCAAGACATTTATCACAAAATCATTCCATTAGTTGTAATCAGAATATAGTCACCAAAAGAGACTATTTCTACCTTTGATTTTATTCTAATGTAATCAAAAGAATAACTTTTGTCATTTTCATGATATATGTTATATGCTGTTATTCTTTAAATGTGAAACATCAATGTGTCATTTCTGCAAGTGAAAAGGTGTCAAAGTTCAGCTAAAATGTCAAACTGACTTACACTGAAATTGTTTTTGTCGAGTTTCAGCTAAAACTCTCATCTAGCGTCTGAAAGTCTCTCACTCAGATACTTTTCCTAAACAATTTCCTTCTCTGTGCTGAATTTCACCTTGAATAGTGATAACGAGTGGACCAATGAAAAAGAGACAAGTTTCTCTCCTCTCTAAGTCTCTTTTTAAGTTCTAAACTGTGCGAGAACGCTCAGAGTTTCTGGGAGTTTCGAAAGATGATGTGAACTTCCAAAGAGCTGAATGACCACAAGTCACGCGCTAAGGACTCGTCATCCAGCTGGGACTGATAACATGTTGTTATGGGTCCACTTTTAAGGAACAGAGCTCAAAAACTTTGTTTATTCCCTCCTGGAATAAGTTTATCTTGAAGTCAGAGGCCTGAAGCTGACATATTCTCTGATGACCAAGCGAAAACCAGGAGACGTTGGAAAACGTAAACCAGAACCCTGCTTGAAAGTATCGTACTGGTCCCCACAAGGATCCGTGCATCTGAAAGGCTACAAGGTCACCTCTTACCGGGCGGTCGTCAAAAGGTAAAGAGCTGTTTACAAAACGTACCTGGATTTTAGCAGAAGTCGGAGGAGAAGTGTCACTCTGGTATCATG
Organism: Garcialebias charrua; assembly: GCA_038048925.1. NCBI lineage: Eukaryota > Metazoa > Chordata > Actinopteri > Cyprinodontiformes > Rivulidae > Garcialebias > Garcialebias charrua. The sequence continues at coordinate 2,264 of JBBPBX010056257.1, forward strand.
CTCACGATAATTTCTTCTTAAATCTTTCCTCCTATTTCTTTCCCCTCTCAATCTAAGCTGGAAACTATTTTAAGTTTAAAGAGCCCTCAGACTAAATATGTTTACATCCAATATTGAAGTCTGTTGTGTTGAATTTAAGTGTGCTGACGTTTTAAATTGAAAGAAAGTGAAATCATGTCAATCAAGTGTAATGGTGTTAATTTAGTTGATTTATTCTAAATAAATGATAGTGTCTCTTTGACATATCAAACTAAGTTAACGTCTTTGTCACTTAATGGCTCTGTTTATTTATCCATCATAAAGATCACAGAGATATTGGGTAAACTGAAAAAGAACAGAATCCGTGAATTTACTATTCAATCTGAATAAGTAGATTAATTAAGGATAAAGAGGTCAGTATTAATATTGACCTCCTCATAATTCTTACACAAATAACTTCTGCAAAAAGGTAAAAACAAAAACTAAATTTCATTGCAACCATCTTATATTCAAGCCTTAAAACATCTTGCTGATTAACCATGCTGATTTGTTTAAGTTGCTGTACTCAGTTGCTCACAACAGACTCATGTTCAGGCTGCTGTTTAATACAACATATTATAGTACATTATTTTTGTTTTGCGTATATCTTACCATTAACTAGGACCTTGAGTACACAATTTCGTTCCACCTCATACACCATGTACAAATGAGTGCATTGTAATGTTTTCTATTTTATGTTGCATTAATTGCCAGGAACTCTGCTATAAAAACATGACAATTTCTGTTTTTTACTTAAAAGCATGATGAATGCAAGTTTTTCTCCTCTTGGTCATGAGCTGGAAAGCAAACAAGAGTCTCATGTGGTCATGGCTGCCATCTGCTGACAGAACTGGTGTATTATTTTGAAGCAAATGTACGTGAAAAAAAATTTTTTTAGACTAATTTGTTTATCAGAAGGCAAACTACACACTCACACACACACAGGTTTGTTTTTCTATCTTTGTGGGGCCATTGCATTGACTTCCATTCATTTCTATAGCCTAACCCTGACCTTTACCCTAAACCTAACCATTACCAATGCATACCTTACCCTAAACTTAACACATACTCAATTCACACCTTAGTCCTAAACCTAACCCCTAACCCACCAACGGGACTTCTTCTTATGGGGCCCGGGCTTTGGGCCCCATAAGAAGCAGTTGGTCCTCACAATTTGGTATAACTCAGAAAAATGGGCCTCACAACGTAACATAAACAAGGACACACACACACACACAATGTAACTTTTAAAATCTAGGGAGAACACAGCATTCCATGTTTAAAAATATAAATGATAATTAAATTACAAACAAACAAAAAAGCCTTTATTGTGACCCTATTCAGTACAAAGCGTCAAAGTCGACTCTTGACTTCACTTCAGTCCTGACATGACAAAAAGATCTTCATTAAAGAAAAAAAGTCTTTACAAGCTCATTTACAATTGCATGCAATTAAAAAATAAAAAACAAAAAAAATTTCAACTACGGTATTCAAATTAATGGTTATTACTAAAATAACACAGCTGGCAAAATAAATCTCTAAATAAACCCAACAGTGACTTCCAACTGTACAAGACATCATGAGACTAATGATTTTAATCTTGTAAAAGCTTTGATTCACTTTCAGAGATTGGGTCCCAGGCACACTAATGTCTACACTCAAGACATTTTAAATATTTATATTAAGTTCATAAGCTGTAAAACGTACGTGACGGGGCCCAAACTCTTATCACATTATCTACAAGCTTGACAGGAACAGAGCTACCTGACTACAATAAAACATTTTAGTTTCGAACTGTTAAAACGTGTTCCTTTACAACCAAACCGTTAGTTCGGTGGTTACAGTCTGCAGGTCCAAACTCATTCCCTGTCAACAAAAGGACAATGATCCATCTTCACTGAAGATGCTTAAAGGTAAATGGGACAGGAAATGACATGGCACTGTAATCAGATAACATTCAGTCAGGCAGAAGTCAGCACTTTAAATCAGGAAAAATTAGAAAAATTCATGGTTATGGTGTTTTGGGCTGTTAATATAAAGACTACATATTACCCAGAAAATGATCTCAGTGATTAATACGGAAACAATCTTACTCATGTTTATCAAATAATGTTAGATAACATGACAAATACATTTAAAAAATATGAAAGTCCACGACTCTCTTTCATAAAGTCCAGAAATGAAACCAAAATTTTTGCTTAACAAAGAGAGCGAAAAGAAATAAAACAAATCCTAAATGACACCAAAATGTCTACTGGTGCTAAATTTAGGGGGAAAGAAATTTAAAACTCATACCTGAAACAGATTTTTTTTTTAAACTTCTGCAGACTGGTGCTATTCACAGCCTTCAAATAAAAAGCCATACAAACCGGATTCCAAAAAAGATAGGACACAAAACAAATTGTGAATAAAAACTGAATGCAATGATGTGGAGGTGCCAACATCTAATATTTTATTCAGAATAGAACACAAATCACAGATCAAAAGTTTAAACTGAGAGAATGTATCATTTTAAGGGTAAAAAATGTTGTTTCAAAATTTCATGGCGTCAAGTCCCCAAAAAAGTTGGGACAAGTAGCAATTAGTGACTGGAAAAAGGAAATTGAGCATATAGCGAACAGCTGGAAGACCAATCAACACTAATTAGGTCAATTGACAACGTGGTTGGGTATAAAATGAGCTTTTCAGAGTGTCAGTGTCTCTCAGAAGCCAAGATGGTAAGAGGATCACAAATTCCACCATTGTTGTGCAGAAAGATAGTGCAGCAATACCAGAATGGTGTTACCCAGCGTAAAATAGCAAAGACTTTTAAGTTATCATCATCAACCGTGCATAACATCATCAAAAGATTCAGAGAATCTGGAACAATCGCTGTGCGTAAGGGTCAAGGCCGTAAAACTCTACTGGATGCTCGTGATCTCCGGGCCCTTAAACGTCACTGCACCTCAAACAGGAATGCCACTGTCAAGGAAATAACAGAATGGGCTCAGGAATACTTCCAGAAAGCATTGTCAGTGAACACAATCCACCGTGCCATCCGCCGTTGCCAGCTGAAACTCTACAGTGCAAAGAGGAAGCCATTTCTAAGCAAGCTCCACAAGCTCAGACGTTTGCACTGGGCCAGGGGTCATTTAAAATGGAGTGTGGCAAAATGGAAGACTGTTCTGTGGTCAGATGAGTCACGATTTGAAGTTCTTTATGGAACACTGGGACGCCATGTCATCCGGACCAGAGAGGACAAGGATAGCCCAAGTTGTTATCAACGCTCCGTTCAGAAGCCTGCATCACTGATGGTATGGGGTTGCATGAGCGCTTGTGGCATGGGCAGCTTGCATGTCTGGAAAGGCACCATTAATGCAGAGAACTATGTTCAGGTTCTAGAACAACATATGCTCCATCTAGACGTCATCTCTTTCAGGGAAGACCCTGCATTTTTCAACAAGATAATGCCAGACCACATTCTGCAGCAATCACAACATCATGGCTACGTAGGAGAAGGATCCGGGTACTGAAATGTCCAGCCTGCAGTCCAGATCTTTCACCTATAGAGAACATTTGGCGCATCATAAAGAGGAAGGTGCGACAAAGAAGGCCCAAGACGATTGAACAGTTAGAGGCCTGTATTAGACATGAATGGGAGAGCATTCCTATTTCTAAACTTGAGAAACTGGTCTCCTCTGTCCCCAGACGTCTGTTGAGTGTTGTAAGAAGAAGGGGGGATGCCACACAGTGGTAAAAATGGACTTGTCCCAACTTTTTTGGGATTTGTTGATGCCATGAAATTTTGAAACAACATATTTTTCCCTTAAAATGATACATTCTCTCAGTTTAAACTTTTGATCTGTGATTTGTGTTCTATTCTGAATAAAATATTAGATGTTGGCACCTCCACATCATTGCATTCAGTTTTTATTCACAATTTGTTCAGTGTCCCAACTTTTTTGGAATCCGATTTGTATTGAAATAACTACGATTTAAAAACGGAGGATCAAATCCTTATAAGATGAAGTCAAATTGTGAGTAAAACAATCACTAAAAAAGCACAACATAAAATGTTAAATTTAGTGTTTTTACAAAAAAAAATGTTTAACTCTATATTGGGGGTGTAGTTGTTCTTATGATTTTTTAGATAAATGATAAGCTGGTTAAAAAATTTAGTTCAGATCCATATGTGCACCAAGCAAAAAAAAGACTATCTTCTACATATAAAGAATCAACAATTTTAAATTTTACACTGTAATAACATATTTAAATCAGTGTAGTTTAATTGTTCTACAGTATTTGATTGGTGATTACGTCACTAAGAGAAAAACTGAACAAACTTGCTGTGAGCTTTCTGCTTGTCAGTAGATACTGGTTTATGACTAGTAGCATAAAGAACATAAGACAACAAATTTTACACAATGTTACATGGTTTTTGTGTTTGTGAAAGGTCCATGTATAACCAACAAATAGGGAAACAGACAGATGTAGAGTTGATTACAAGTGAAAAGAATGTCAACGGAGTACTTCACGGTCTTCTGATCACTACTGGAGGCAGAAATTTATGATATATTGTACCTGCAAACTGAGAAGGGATGCAAAAAGGTGACAAACCTATGAGAAGGTGATATTTATAAGACGGAGTTTAGTTGCAGCTTCTCAGACTGACAAAGTCTTTTGGATAAAAGACTAAACGTTTCAAGAAGAAGAATCCATGCAGAGGCCCTGATTTTCTACCTAGAGCACTGAGCATGCATCAGGACAAATAAAGCAGAGTATTTTGCTAATAGCAAAAACACATTTCTCATTTATTTATTTTGGCCTGGACAAGCCTTTCAAGGGTCTGTTTCTATTGCTTGGTCATGGCTTCCTTCTTTCATGCCACTCTTGCTCCACCACTTCGTCTTAATTATTGCCCTAATGATCCACCACAGCAGATGTTTTGATCACTTAAACACATCACTTGTGTGTCGTGTTTCGTTGGCGCCAACGTTACGTGTTAGTTTTAATTTCTCTCATTTGACAACAACACATTATTGCCAGACAGCGATACAGATGAATTAGATGGCCTTCGCAAAATTATTCGCATTGAACCGAGTGACGTTGTAGACTAATGTTAACGCACATTTCACTGATGTTAGCTGACATCCTAGCTAGGATCGCATGCTGACAAGATTTCCATTACAGATAACGTTATGTTGGAAAAGGTAACAGATTATTATTATACAATGTTGTTAAAAGTAGGATTATTTTTTGTCAAATCAAGTTTAACTTACACAGCTTATTATGTTGTTAGCAGATAATGAGACTTTCCTCAGAACTAAAGTGTCCAACATTAGAAGTGACTGGTTATAACCAGACAAGTTTCCTTTATCCATGGGAAAAGATTTCCCTGTCATCTATTTTGATTGTGAAAGGCCAAATGACTTGTGTTTCACCAAAGATGTTCTAATGTAGACAGAAACCTAAAGTCCAGTCAATGGGAAATTATGCCATCTACCATGTCTCTGAACCCCTGCCCCCAGAAAAAAAAAAACCCTCTTCAGATCTAGATGATTCACGTAAATAACATACTTTGCTTGAAATTTGGCGAAATGCACCAAAAAGCAACAAGTTTGCACGTATGTTATGAGAAGTAATTAAAAATAAAAAGGAAAAAAAAACTTGAAATCTTGACATCCTTGTGATGCATGCTCAATAATCCAGGTAGAAAAATCTAAAAAAGTTAAGTTGGGTCCTCTGGATGGGTTAAAAAAAAAACATTAAAAAAATTGAACCATTTCGTCTTTCATTCAAAAGACTTCTTCAGTCTGAGGAGCTGTGTTCAGCTCAGTCTTATAAATAGCCCCTTCTCATGGTGATTCAACCAGTTTGGTGTTGACATTCAAAACTACTGTAGCTGTTCACATGACCAAGGAGGACCATCCTGTTGGCTGCTTGCTATTCACAGGAGTGTGAGTAATACAGTACTAGCAATAACAGCATTGTAAGAGGGGGACAGTTGAACACGGAGGCCTCCGCCCGTTTAATGATGGACACTACAGTAGTTTCTTTTTACAAAGATGACTTCATTTACTCCTCTTCCTCTCTTGATAGAGAGGGATGATGGTTTGAGAGAGAAGTAAAGGAGGGTCATCTTTGTAAAAAGAAACCGACCATCATTAAACGGGGCGAAGGTGGAGGCCTCCCTGTTTAAATGTCCCCCTCTTACAATGCTGTTATTGCTAGTATTACTCACACCCCTGTGAATAGCAAACAACCATCAGGATGGTCCTCCTTGATCATGTGAACAGCTAGTTTTGAATGTCAACACAAAACTGGTTGAATCACCATGTGAAGGGGCTATTTATAAGACTGAGGTTGTTTTCACACCTGATAGCCCGGTAGATTCGGTTCGATTGGGGACCAAAATTTGGAATATTTGTTTACATTTTCAGCTGGTGCGGTTTGCATTCACACTGCACTGCGTCAATTGAGCGAACCTGCCTGCACCAAGAACTACTGAAGGAAACAACACAAAACCCCCTGAAGAAGACAGTTCTTTTTCTTCTTCTTCTTGAAATACAATAAAAAATGGAGTGGCGTCAAATTTGAGCTGTTTTAGGATTTCTGTTTTGTTATTTACAATGGACTCAGCATGAGCAGAATATTGAGGCAGAAGACCATGGAGAAAGTCGTTTTTCACACAAGGTGGCTGAGACAGCTCCATATTTAGTTTTGGTTGATGCCAGACAGAATGCCCTGCACTGTAATCCACTTCCTGCTTTTGGAGCGGTCTCTGGTCCGCTTGCATTCACACTGCATTCGAACCGCGCTAGAGTTCACTTCAACTGAACCGAAACCTAGGATTTTAGGCGGACCAGTTTTTGCTTTTTTTGGTTTGAATCAGTTTGATAGCGCATGCATTCACACTTCTCCAAACGAACTGGACTTTCTAGGCAAACGGACTAGAGTTTGATTAAACTGGACTAAACAGGGCTGATGCACCCAGAGTTTAGTACAGCTCCTCAGACTGAAGAAGTCTTTCAGATGAAAGACAAAATGGTTCTATAATTTTGTTTGAACCTGTCCAGACGACCTGACAACTTTTTTAGATTTGAAATCTTGAGAACTACTTTTTCAGTTATTGTCATAATAACCTACAATGCAAGTTTGTCCACCCACCTCTGCTTGTATTATGAATGTAACAGTAAATAGAAAGTACAAATACAGTATCCAGTATTGAGCTCCATGAATGAGATGGCAAGGGCAAACTAAAATTGTTTTAAGCTCAGGGTTCTTTCAAATCAAACCTCAAGTGAGAGGCGGCACTGAACTGCAGACTGACGTTAGGGAGCTCCAGCTCAGACAGTCAGAGACGGTTGTTGGAGGGATGGAGGGGACTCCAGGAAGCTGTATGGGAAGTTGCGTTCTGGGAGTATTGGTTGTCTTCTTTGCTCACTCCAGCTGTACACAGCCGTCTGTGTCTCAGCAGCCTGTCTGTTCGCGAAAAGTTCTGTAATGGAGACAATAAAAAAAAACAAAAAAAAAAACAAGTTTGCTTCAAGTACAGCAGCAGGCAAGGTTTTCACTTACAGTATAAAGATGAAGTGCATGTTAAGTCTATCAGCTGTATCTATTAGACTGACCTGATGACACCGATCACACTGGTACGGTTTCTCTCCACTGTGCACCCGCTTGTGTCTGTCCAGGTGGTAACGCTGAATGAACCGCATATCACATGCATCACAAGCATATGGTTTTTCCCCTGGAAGCAATCACAGATGTGGAACATTTATCAGAATTTTATAACCCTCTGTATTTCAGACTCTTGCATAACAAAAATGTTTGTTGAAAATCTGACAGGAGTTGCAGCTCATGTTGTGTGTGTTGCTCAGCAGTTTGACACAAGCTATGTGTGTGTGTTTTTTTTTGCATATAGAATCTCAAGTAGTCCCTCAGTACCCTCCTGTACAAAGTGTGTATGAGGCCAAATTGAATGGTTTATCCTTGCAGAATTCTTCTGGCTCAACTACAGCCGTGCTGAGCTGTGTAATAAAGTTTGGGTTCTCACCTGTATGCGTGAGGATATGTCGCTTTAGGTGGTAGCTGCTCCGGAAAGCTCCATAGCAGTGATCACAGATAAAGTTCTTCTGAACTTTAAATGAATTGTCGTCATCCATATCAAAGTGTGGCAATAACTGATATAAACAATAACACAGTAAAAGGACACCAAGTTTGGTTGCAACAGAATATCTGGAAACATCTTTTGTTTTAAGTTAAAGGAGAGTTCTCACCTCCACTTTCTCTTTTACTTTGTGGTGAGATTTTTTGTGTTTCTTCTTGCGGTGCAAATTCTGGTTTGTCTGGGCTTCCTTACTCTCAATGATCCTGGCTGTGTGATAGTCTCCGTCCTTTCGAATGAGCTTTTAAAAGAAAGAAAACACGTGTATTAAATACTCTTGACACTGAAAGAGCTAGTGTATTTGTTTTGACTGGTAGAAAGTACTAAACACATAATCACACGGATGCTGCAGTGCTAACCCATTATATTAAACCTCACTAATAACCATTTACAACATCATGAATCCAAAATATATGAGTTAGACTAAAGTTGGTTCATGCAAAGTAAAGTAATTATAACACTTAGTTTCTTCACATGAAGTAAATAAACAGAGCAGTGGTTCTTATTTCTCTTACCAGGGGTGGAAGACTCCCGCTTGAGGGGTGTCCCATATGGCTGTGGTGGGCTTGTCCATGGTGAACCTGGTGTCCATGGTGGTTGTGGCTGTGCTGCGAGTGTGTCTGGTGGCTCCCAGGGTTGGCCCTGTGCCCCTGACCCATTGATGACATTTTCTTCTGGCCTGGCATATTGTTGGCCTGCATCAAGGCCATGCTAGACAACACCGCTTCGCAACCCAGCAGCCCAGCCTGGCAACACAAACCATAACGTGTCAGAGAATAGAGAGGGAGGTGACAGGACCCCTCACAGAGACGAGGAGCCAGAAGGAACTTGGAGGTGGGGTTGCGAGTACTGTAATGGGAAGTGACAAATTAATGCAACCGTGATGGTGATTCTGGAGATGAAGAGACTTCCACTGACCCATTTCATATGGTCTCGAACTGAATTGTTGGAATGGTGTGTCATCGCCGTGGTTTGAATGCGTGTGTGTTTGAGGGGACAGAGGGGGCTTCACTCAGGATGAGGGGTGACAGAAGAGATCACACCCACACCCAAATCGTTCGGGGACCAAAGTCTGAAAACAGAGGCAGACGGATATGTGACCAGAGATTCTGGCCGAACATTATTGCACTCTGTTCATCCGGAAAGAGAGCCAGAGGTTTGATACTTTGGGTTTCAATGGATGACAGTAAACAACATGCATAGATTAAAAAGTAAGGTTTGATGAAAAACTAAGGACAACTTTATGAATGGAAAATGCAATTCATATTAGTTTAATTGATAATGAAATGTTTTTAAGCAATACAAATGTGCCATAATGAAACTGAAGCAGGTCAGAAGTGGGACAGTCATCAGGTTATCATCGCCCTGATTGGAAGGGTAGATGCTGATGGAAAACTGCAAAATAATGTGTGAAATCCCTGCCACCCACGATGACCCATCCCATGTAATTTGTTTAACTTTCTGGCAGAGGACACTCTTCTCCATCCAATCAAAAACAACCAAACTGGACAAGAGCTTCATTCCACACAAATAGGCTTCTTACTCAACTGAACATTTAATTTCTTATTTTAAAGGATACTGGCCACTTTATTTATTCAAATGTGCTGAAAAGCAGAGGTTTAGCGAGTATTTTTGAGAGTTTAAAGCAGTGGAAATGTTCTGGTAAAACGCAATTGGTGGATTCAAAGAACTGTGTTTGCCTCCAAGTACCTTCAAACTAAAAACCAATTTAATGAATCGTGTGGTTATTTGAACTTGTAAAAACATTCATATTCATTTACCTACAAATCCTAAAGATTAGAAACAGAAAAAAAAGCGAGCTTTTTAAGAGCACATCAGATGAAAAAAAAAAAACCGGGACCACATCACACTGGTCTGGAAAGCCATAATGATCTGGTGTTGATACGGAAGCCGAAAGTATCTGTTACACTAAACTGAACTCAAAACCCAGCTAACTAGCCAACACACGGGTTTTGAGACATTTCTTGTGCATTCGCACCGGGCCCAGACTCCTTATGCCGGACCCGTGCAGACAACAGGCAGGCACGGCGTGCGGGCTCAGCGCCCCGCTCATCCGCCACAAACAAAAACGGCTTTAAAACGTTTAGAAAACCGCGAATAAAAAGTCCTGCAAATTTAGATGCCTACCTTTCGAATTTAAGGGGGCTGAGGATTATTAATTCTTGTCGCACTTCCAATTTTTTTTTCTCAGTTTACAAACACTGACAGGAAGTACTATCACCGGAAGTACTCCCCGGGAAGCGCTCTGATTGGTCTGATTGGTCACGTGACTAAACGTTCTGACCCACATTTACCATAGATACGACAAAGATACGTAAAAATGGCGACGAGCATGTTTGTGTTTATGTTGTCTTACTTACATTTCTTTCACAAATTCGCAGTTAAGTTCAATTAAGGTACACTAAAAATGTAGTGACGTTAGAAATAGAACGTTCAAACGACCGAATCATTTGGGACCAGAAAAAGATTCGATCTTGTAGAACGTCCGAAACGCATCACTGCAGCGACACCTGGTGGCCAAATTAAATCATCCATCCATTTACCCGCGTGTGTTATCACTGTGCAGGATATTATTTCTATCCCCTCATCTGTCTTCTATTGGAGAAACTTTGTCCCTGATTCACAATGGAAAAATGTGTGGACATTTCATCAGAAACTGATGATAAACAACAAAATGAAAGATGTCTCCTTTAAACTGTTACACAGAATATATCCTACTAATCAATTCATGAAGAAATATATTAAAACAATTGACCCCAACTGTAAATTTTGCAAAGAGCACCCTGAAACAATCAGTCATTTATTCTGGAATTGTTATGTCATAAAGACATTTTGGAAGCATTGTAATAATTTTATCATCTGTAATATTGACTCAAAATTTTCATTAAGATATGAGCACATTATTTTTGGCTTTCACGAAAAGAATATTAATGTTAAAAAAAAATTTGGCAATAAATTTAATTATATTTGGCAAATACCATATTCACAAATGTAAAATTTCATCATCTTTGCCTTTTTTCCAGGTTTAATTAAATAGAATTATATTTATGCACCATTTCTAAGAGTAACAACAAGAAAAACACGTTTGAATGCTGTAGCTCCTTGAATATATTTAATGTATAATTTTATTTTTTCTGTACTCATTGTAGAAACCTGGCACCCCCCTGGCATAGTTAATTTTATTTTAATGTGTTCCTTGTTCTTGTTATCTTGTCCCATGTTCTTTTTGTTCACATTCTTATAATTGTAACTGTATCTGTAGTGAAAAAAAAAGTGTAGTTATCTGTATACCTATACCTGTGCAAGAGGCAGGGGTACACCCTGGACATGTCTCCTGTCCATCACAGGACCACATAGAGACAAATTAGACAAACAACCATTCACTCTCTCATTCACACCTAGGGACAATTTAATTTTAACATGTCTCCCTTGTAAATGAGTCCTCGTGACTCAACGAGACTGACCTTATAATTAATGGTTGAATGAATTTAGAGTTGCCAGTAAGCCTAACATGCATGCTTTTGATCAGTGGGAGGAAACTGGAGTATTTGGAGAAAACCCACACGCACAGAGAGAACATGCAAACTTCACCCATAAATGTTTCCGGCCGGGATTTGATCTGGCAACCTTCTCGCTGAGGGGGGTAATTATAAATCACAAGAGTTTCAATCTGCATTTGTAGGGTGTGTTTCTTTACACACAAGTATTTTTATTCAGAAAAACAATTAATTCAACCCTGATAGGATTGAGACACAGTCCCTTCCCCATCAATATTCTAAAATGCAA
>JBBPBX010056258.1:0-22830 GCA_038048925.1 Garcialebias charrua
ATATACTGTATACAGTACATATATACTGTATACAGTATATACAGTATATGTACTGTACAGTATATGTACTGTATACAGTACATGCACTGTATACAGTACATGCACTGTATACAGTACATGCACTGTATACAGTACATGCACTGTATACAGTACATATACTGTATACAGTGCATATACTGTATACAGTACTGTATACAGTATATGTACTGTATACAGTACATGCACTGAATACAGTACATATACTGTATACAGTGCATATACTGTATACAGTACTGTATACAGTATATGCACTGTATACAGTATATGTACTGTATACAGTATATGCACTGTATACAGTATATGCACTGCATACAGTACATGCACTGCATACAGTACATATACTGTATACGTACTGTATACGTACTGTATACAGTACATATATACTGTATACAGTATATACAGTATATGTACTGTACAGTATATGTACTGTATACAGTACATGCACTGTATACAGTACATGCACTGTATACAGTACATGCACTGTATACAGTACATGCACTGTATACAGTACATGCACTGTATACAGTACATATACTGTATACAGTGCATATACTGTATACAGTACTGTATACAGTATATGTACTGTATACAGTACATGCACTGAATACAGTACATATACTGTATACAGTGCATATACTGTATACAGTACTGTATACAGTATATGCACTGTATACAGTATATGTACTGTATACAGTATATGCACTGTATACAGTATATGCACTGCATACAGTACATGCACTGCATACAGTACATATACTGTATACGTACTGTATACACTGTAGTACATATATACTGTATATATACAGTATATGTACTGTACAGTATATGTACTGTATACAGTACATGCACTGTATACAGTACATGCACTGTATACAGTACATGCACTGTATACAGTACATATACTGTATACAGTACATATACTGTATACAGTACATATACTGTATACAGTACATATACAGTACATATACAGTACATATACTGCATACAGTACATATACAGTACATGCACTGTATACATGCACTGTATACAGTACATATACTGTATGTAGTACATTTATATATACTGTACATGTACTGCATACAGTATATATACTCCATACAGTTTATATACTGTATACAGTATATAAACTGTATTCAGTTTATATACTGTATAGAGTATATATACTGCATAGTGTATATATACTGTATATATATATGACAGTGTATAGTATGTTATAGATTAAAAATATTTATGTGTATTGAACCAACAACAACTGACATTTTGTGTACTTTTAATGTACAGTAAATCAGACTGTCATACAATGTTTACATTTAATGAACAGATAGGAAAGTGGACATTTCACGTTACGTTGCCCACACACTTCCTAAATGTAGAGTCTTTCTGCTCTAATGCTGGTCGTAATTTGGAGCAGATGTACTTAAAACTTTCCTCAGACATACGGAAGTTTTCAATCCATTGCCTTTCGGTGAGTGTTGGAACCACATTGTCCCACCAGTTAGAGCTGCGTTCGTAGGCCCAGACAGACGGTCCCCGTAGGCGGCACATCATCTAAATCGGACAACAACAAAATAAAAACATTACTAATGACTTAATAGTAAGTTCAAATATAGATAAACATCTACACACATGTCCCGGGCCATTAGTGGTCATTCAGATACACTAAATAGCAACTACTTTCATAACCAAATCATGTAACATCAAGCTAATTATGCTAGCTGGCTAACCGCTTACCAGTCGACGCTGTCTCGTTGTTTCACGTTGCTGTACAGCCATGCAGAACCTTCGGTACCACTGTGCTCTACGTCGCCTCGCGATTTTTCGTCTGACTCGACATCTCTCTCGACGTTCACATATCGCGTTTAGTACTGCAGTGTGTAACTGAAAGCACTTCGATCAGCAGCATCAACACACACATGATCTCCGCGTCCTCCATGTTCGGCGTTGTTGATGGGTCGCAGACAAACTAACGTCATATCCTTTTTGAGCTTTTCGGTAAGAACTGCCCACCCACGTCAAGTGAATACCCCACCCACGTCAAGTGAACACCCCACCCACTTCAAGGCTTGCTCTCCGGACAGTGCGCAATCAACGAGGGCGGGCCAGAGCTGGCTCTGGGCCAACCAGAGACGAGCGGGACCGGGGAGGGCCGGCAAATGCGTAAACGGCTTATGAGAGGCCTTCTGGTCATAGTACGCCTTACGTCCTTCAGCGGATCTTTCCAGGTTTTTCTGGGCGAAAGCAAAAGTGTTTCTGGGGTGTACATTCAAATCTTTGTCTTTGGCATGGCCTAACATCACCCCCCTTTGGTCATGGGGGACCACGAACACAGGTGAGGATGTCCGTCCATGGGCACAAGTTAGGATGCCACCATTTAGTTTAAGCTGTTCGCGCAGCTGAGAGAAGACGGTACACAGGAACCAGTTAGGTTTCGGCCAACGTATCTTCCTACGTTTACCTCTTTCCGTGTAATTCAGGTGTGTCACAACCGTCGGCGCAGTCACAGGTGTGTCTGATTGTGCAGACGGCGACGGGTCACTGTCGTTGTGTGTGTCTTCCCACCTCTCGACTGAAGAGGGGCTCTTTGAGTCTGTAAAAACTATGTCATTTCTGATTAGTTCTAGACTCAAATGTTCCTGAACCAAGGTTTCATCGAAAGCTTGGCTGATAGCCGATTTACCTGTCCCAGGGGACAGTACAGCAACCTCGGTGTGGGGTCCTTGGATCTCCACACCTTTCTCTACCTGTGGTAGGTAATGTGAGTTTGCCCCCTTCTTGTCTGATGAGGGGTCCTCGTAATCTGCAACAATGATGTCCAAGTGACTGTCAGCGTTTGGATGACTGTCATTTTCTGGACTCAGATGCCCTTGAACCAAGGTTTCATCGAAAGCTTGGCTGATTGCCGAATTACCTGTCCCAGAGGACAGTACAGCGTCTTCGGTGTGGGATCCTTGGATCTCAACACCTTTCACTACCTGTGGTAGGTAGTGTTCAGTGAGTGCTGAATGTGTCAGCTCACAGAGGAGGTTCTCTTGTTGGGCCAGAGTTTGGTCCAACTTTTGGGTCTCTTCTGTCTCACCTGTAGTTGAAGGTTCACTTACCGGGCTCTCGTCCTCGGATGAGGTGTCCCTTGTGTCCTCAGCGGTACCTGCGGTTAGGCAGCCTGTATCGCAACTAGGAGGCACTTTTATTGGCAGGGGTTTTCTCACTGTGCTCCACATTTTCTGTTGACCATAATCTATAATCGCGCCGAAACGGTTTATAAAGTCTTGGCCAACCAAAAATGGGAATGAGTCAAGTTTAGACACGTACACCGGGTGGCGTAGTGTCATTTCGCCAATCTGCATGTGAACCATAGCTATAGCTGATAGGGTTGTTCTCGTCTCTGCGAGACCCTGCAGCTCAATAGCACATTTCTCAAAGGGTATTTGCCTGTCAACACCGTTAGTGGCAGTCCTCAGCTCCTCGAACAGCTTGGCCGACATAATAGTTATATCAGAACTGCCATCCAGGAGGGCTTCACGCTCAAGGACACCTTCCAGTGTGATAGGCAGGTAAGCTTTCTTAGCCACCCCCCTTTGTTTAAAGTTGCACAGAAACCTCACAGGTCCTGGCCCACGTTTCTGTTCAAGTGTGACTCTGGCTGTGTACTCATGTTCACTGTCAGCATTGTTGGCTGTCAGCATCATGACCTTCAGGATGTTGTTGTGTGTCAGCAATTGGTTTGCTTTCAACATCCATGGCAATGTTGGTAGTAGTGTGCGCTGAGTTATTTGTGTGCTCTGCAGGGGCGGAGTGGGACAACTTTTCAGCCCGGGAGTTTAATGGCCAAGAGTGGCCCATTTTTTCACATTTTAAAAATATTAGGCAAAAATGTAGCCTATAATTTTTCTTAATTGCAATACAATCAACAACATTTTTTTTTGTTATAATTTTTTGTTACATTTTGTTACAATTCAGCAAATCAGGTGGGGAAAAAAAACTAAATTAGTTGACTTAAAAAACAGAAAAAGATAAGTCAATTCTTTGTTGCTCTTTCCATATCAGACTCAAAGATAACTGAAAAACTCAAAACGTAATTTTGTTGGCTTGAACATTGGCCAGCTGTCATGAGAAGTTTGCACTAAATACAGTGACAAAAAGATAAACCATAAAACTATTTTACAATTAAAATATTAAATTTGAGGCCAGATAAAATGTCAATGAGACCAGATTTGGCCCATGGGCCTCGAGTTTGACATGTGATCAGCATCAGTAAGGGCCTAAGAAGTGCACTAGTTTCTGCCACCATATTTGTTACTTTGTCATTGTCAATGGACATAAGAAGTTCTTTCTATGCCTCCAAATGCTCCTGGTTAAGTGTGCTTCGTAGTCTATTCTTGATGAACTTGAGAGTAGAGAAGCTTCTTTCACATGCAACCTGAGACAATGAAAGGGTCAACAAATATTTGTATGCCAGCCCTATAACTGGGTTATATGTATATAATCTGTGAAAAGGTTATACTGTGTCAATATAAGGTAAACACAGATAACACAGTTTCTGCAAGAAGAACAAGCCCTGCTTTCAAGTTCAAGCTCTGGTTCAACTGAGCCCTCCTGGCCACCCTGTTCCATCTCAGTACCTGACAGTGGACTCTTCCAGAGGGGACTTCTTGAGCATATCCCACTGGGATGCTGGACTGGACAGCTTTGTGTGTAAAGTACTCACTGTGGCTCTCTCATCAAATCTAAGCAGATTTTTGCTGATTTCTTGAAGTGCTGAGCTCTTGAGTCCTTTAAGCCTTATCTCTGAAAAGTTTTTAGGGTCAAGACAAGCAAAATCAGAGACAAGTTTGGCATTGGTTGCAATATGTATGCATATGCATGAGTTTATTTTTATTTGTCTATTAAATGTGTTGCTTTAACATTTTTCTGTCTCCTGTTTTCACTTCACCTCATGCATTTCTGCCTCATTACGTAAATAAGGACTTGTGTGGATTTAAAAAAATTTTTTTAATTACATAACACAAGTCATCTAAGAGTAAAAGTAAAAACAAAAAAATATATATAGGCCTACCGGTATTTTAAGCACAGTAAAATGTAAAATTATGAATTAAAATATATAATTTGTTGGAACTAAGCTGGAAGAAAAAAACATGATGGTCAATTATTTTAAAACATGAGATAAAGTTCTAAAAAAGCCAAGTCTGGTCCTCTGGACATTCAAAAAACAAAACAAAACAAAGCAAAAAATGTCCAGAGGACCAGACTTAGCTTTTTTAGATTTTTCTACCTGGATTATTGAGCATGCATCAGGGTATGAGTTCTCTTTTAATTTAAATTGTCCTTTGACGTTTATTTATTTATTGGTCAATTTATATATTTCTGCTTTTATTTTTAATTAAGCTATGTCCGTTTAGGTCCCACTTGACTTTCATGCATGTTTAGTGACATAGTACAACGTTGTGACATTAGCTTAATTTATTATGCTAGTTTTTAATTTTTATCATTACCTGTTGCTTCTTCTGTCTGTCTCTTTGACAAAATGTCTGTAAGCTTTGCACATTTGGCAGCTTCCTCCTGTAACGCCTTTCTTTTCTTCAACCTGACTTTTTCAGCTCCACCTGCCTCTTCCTGTCCATTTTTATTGCTAATTAGCAGTTTGGACTCCGCGCTGCTCCATCACCTGATGTTTTGGAAAATACGTGCTTCGGTCCTGGGTTGGACTCAACCAACGGTGAACTTTCAGGGGTGTTTTTTATCAAATGGTAGCTCCCAAGCTGCCGGCCCAGTGCGGCGCAGTCTCTTAAAGGGATCAGCGCTTTAAGAGGCTGCAGGCTGCAGTCTCTTAAAGTGATCAGCGCTGTCCCTCCCTTTAAGAGGCTACAGTCAGGGACAAGTCAATATTGAGCAGATTTATTCAACCGTCATCATTTTCCCCGTGCGCCTATCGGCCCATTCATGACGCGGCCCATCGGGATTTCTCCCGAACCTCCCGATGGCCACTCCGCCCTTGGTGCTCTGAGTCTTTGTGAAAGACAGTGCTACACATCGCTCCAGGTTGGTCAATGTTGATAGTGTCATCATCAATGATAACGTCACTCATTGTATCAGGTTGGTCAAGCACAGTAACATTCAAATCTACTGACAAACTACTTACTTCCTCTGTCTCTTCCGAGCATAGAGGTGTTGGGCCATTATTCCGGGACATTCGTGACTCTTTGCCTGTCTCGAACTGTTCTGTTCGAGGCGCGGGAGGTGCAGTTCCAAGGCTCGGGGGTTTCTGTTGGGACCACGCATAGTTACATGAGTATAGGTCCTCATACTTCAATTTCTTTTGAAGTCCACCCACCGATGGACCTTGGTTTTCACCCACCTGGTTCGATCTGAACCATTGTGGGTCTCTTAGAGAGTGAACACCTACCTTTTGTGGTTCGTTGCTTGTCTCAGATTTTTCAATCTGAGGTGCTTCAGGGGCGGGGCTCCCTTTAAACCATTTTGAGTCACTGTTCCAGCTGGTACCAACATTTCGTTGTATGTCAGTTTGAAAATCTTGTTCATTCTTGCTAGTATTATCCAACTCTTTTAACAACCGACGTATGTTCCTCTACCTCTTCCGAGGTCAGAGGGCCTTTGAGACGACGGTGTATCAATTCAATCTTTGCTTTGCGCAGCTGGTTATTTGTGTGCTCTGAGTTATCAAAGACAATGTCACGCATTGTACCAGTTCGGTCATCCTCTGTATCATTCAAGTTTTCAAACAACCAACTTATGTCCACTATCTCCTCAGAGCTTAGAGGTATGGTGCCTTTTTTCTGGAACTTCTGTGACCTTTTGCTACTCCCGGACTGTCCAGTCCGCGGTGCAGGGACAGGGCCTTTGCTCGGTGTAGACCGCGGAGGGTCACTTAAAGAGCGGACACCTACCGTTTGTGGTTTTTTGCTTATCTCGGGCAGCTTCGTCCGAGGTGCAGGGACAGGGCTTTCGCTCGTCCTTCTCAACCATATTGGGTCTCTTAACCACTTCGGGTCATTGTTCCAGCGGGCATCAACATGTCGTGGTTTGTTAGTTTGAAAAACATGTTTCTTCTCGCCTTTTTTAGGAGAGGGAGTTGATGAACTTGTCCCTTCCAGCTCCAGCGAGTGGGATTTGACCTTTTCTTGGTAATGTAGTTCACGCTCTGGTTTTGTTTTTAACCAGATCGGGTCAGGGAGTTGACGAACATCAAAACCATTTATAGCACGCTGTTCCATGTTAGAATCTCTAATGTCACGTTTTAACTCAAGGCGACTTTGGCGAAGTTCTTCTTTTCTTCGAATTAAACTCTGCCTATATGAATCATGCTTTGATGTGAGCAGCTCTGAAGCTTCATCAAATTTTTTACCTTCCATCTTTGTGTTGAAATCTCTAATCTCACGTTTTAACGCAAGTCGATTTTGGCGAAGTTCTGCTCTTCTTAGACTTAAACCCAGCATACATGATTCAGGCGTTGATGTAAGCATCTCTAAAGCTTCATCATAATTTTCATCTCCCATCTTTTAGTTTTGATTTTGTTTGAATCAATAAGACGGTATTTATTATAGTGTATGCAAATAAATGCTTTCTTAGCGGTGAGTTATTTAACTAAAACAGCTTTCTGGGTTTATTCCTGTAATCTATAAACAAGTCTTTCATTCATTCAGTACCTTTTTATTTATTTTAGGTTTTACCTTCAATGAAAAATATGGTAAGTTAAGCCTTCGTGGCCGTATTAACTTAATAGACCTATCTTTTAAAACAATTACTATTAAACCACGCTTAATGTTTTCTGTCTTTCACTCAAACGCCTTCTTAAAGATTTCAAATAAATGCAATGTTCACACTAAAATGTTAGCAGATTTTGTTTTATTTTGCTCCAAGAGAATGTATCTGGAGTGAGAAGTGTACTTTTGTTTGTTATTTTAAATTCTTTTGTATTTAAAATAAGCAAAAATCTGGGGCTGGGCGCTTGGGCGTTTGTCGGCTCGGCCTGGTGGCTGCCTGGTGGGGCTCGGGTCCTCTGGTCCTGTCGGGTCTGGACCTGAGGGGTGGGCGTCCCCGGTGCCCGAGCATCGGCGACCGGCCCTGGGGCTACATCGGTGCAGCGGGCTCCGGCGGGGGCCTGTGTATTTGTCGCTGTTGACCCCGGGGGGTCATTGTGTGTGGTCCCTGGTGGGGTTCGTCCGGTTCTTCCCCTTGGTCGGATCTGGGGAGTGGACGAGTGGCTCGTCCTGTTCGGGTGGTCCTGGGGACTCTGGGCTCGGGGTCCTTCCTGGGGTCTTGGGCTCTGATCGCCCTTTCGTCTGTCTCGGGCTTTGGAGGGACAGATCTCTGATGCTTCACATTCGCTACTAAATGTTCTATTGGAGGAACCTTATTCACTTATGCATGCTCACAACCACACACAAATGGATGTAGGGATGTATATGTAGATATATGTAGATGGGTATATAAATGAATATAAATATATATGTATGTATACTGTATATATACTTGTAGGTATGGGTATGTTTATATATAGAAATCTAATGCAAGGTCATGAATATTATCAGTCTTTATGCTTGTATGTTTTGTTGCTGTGCTCTGTCATGTGCTTTGCAGGATTGTGGACGGAGGTTTGGTGTGTTTGCCTTGTGCTCTTTTTGTGGATAATTGTTGTTTTGTTGTCTCACTTTCTCTTTTCTTTCTTTCTCTCTATAAAAAAAAAAAAAAATACATATTGGAGTGAGAGGATGGCTATAAGGTGTGAAGGGAGGCCATCTATAAATGGAAAAAAAAAAAAAAAAAAAAAAAAAAAAGCAAAAATGTTTGTCTGTACCTCTGTTATTCTAAAAAAAATTATTTAAAATAAACAGGAGTTATTGTTTGTGTACAGAACAATTTTAGAGCTGGTACGTCACCATAAAAATGCTGACTTTTTATGATGTTTTATGAGAAAATTCATCTATTAACGTCTTTTAACCAACAGGGGGCAGCTTCAAGTCTTAATGTTATCACGAGGAGACTGATTTTTCTATTCAGTATTTAAACTAAAAACAACCTTTTAGAGTTAGTTTCTAGTGTGTCCGTGATAAGCGCTCGAACCACGTTCCTGTCAGAGACAGATTTATGTGGTTAGACAGTTTAGATGGCTTCAAATTAGTTTTTAAACTCTCAGTGAAATCTCCATTTGTCCTGTGAGTGTGAACTGCTTGTCATCCAAAGTGCACCTGGAAATGACGACAAGAAATGGGCGGGTCGACGTAGCGCGTCAACCAATCAATCACAGCGCATGTAGTTCTTTTCCCAAGCGTTCATGGTGAATGTAGTTTTATAACCATCAACCAATGCAGTGCCGGAAATGACGACAAAAATGGGCTGGCCGCATCGACGTGCGTCCCCCACCTCAGCGAATCAGCGCTTTACAGCTACGAGACGTGATTGACAGATCACGACTCTCTTTTTATCCAATCACAGCTCATAAACAAACATGCATGACACGTCGCTTTAACGTTAGCTTAGCACAGCAGAACCCAATTCTACAGACTCTATGCACAACTCAAACGCCTCAAATTAACTTTCCAAATTCTGAAATATGCGGCGAGCACATTTAGACAAGCCAACTTAGCTACGCTCAGTAACACAGCACTTCAACTGTAACACAACACGGACTCTCTTCGGAGCCGCGTCAAGGTCGGTTCTGTTCACTTTTAATGGAGCAGAAAACTCGGGTCTGAACCCATCCGACAACGTTCTAACAGTTATATGCTTCTTTTACCTGCTCTAAAATGTAAAATACCAGCACAACAGCAATCTGGTAGATGTTAATTACAGCTTTCAGGCTTTTGACTCGGCGGTCAACGAAGCTTTGTACAGGAGTCCGTGCGTGAACTGGACCGGAACCAGAACCTCCCACAGACCACGGGCTGACAAAACCTCACCTGAATGCTTCCAACAGCGTGTAACAGAGTTGAAACAATAATAATCTCTCAGCTTCAAATGATAAAAACATGCAGAATCTGCCTGTCTCGAGCACTTCCAGCCAAAATTATTATCCTCAGAGTTCAAAACTTGGATCCTATTATGCAAACATGACGTTACAGTTCATGAGAGACCACAGATTTATCAATAAACTTTCAGAAACCGGTACTGGCCACCAGATGTAAAGGATTATGAGGAGGTCAATATTAATACTGACCTCTTTACCTTAATTAATTTACTCATTCAGATTGAATAGTAATTTCACGGATTCTTTCTTTTTCAGTTTACCCAATATTTCTGTGATCTTTATGATGGATAAATAAATAAAGCCATAGAGTGACAATGGACACATTAACTTAGTTGGTATGTCAAAGACACTACCATTTATTTAAAATAAATCAACTAAATTAACACCATTACACTTGATTGACATGATTTCACTTTCTTGCAATTTAACACGTCAGCACATTTAAATTGTAACACAACAGACATAAATACAGGATGTTAACATATTTAGTCTGAGGCTCTATGACTTAAAAATAGTTACCAGCTTAGAAATGGAGATGGAGAAATTTAAGAAGGAGAGGTTAAAGGAGGAAGTTATTTATCTTGAGGGTAACCAGAAATGACACTTTCCATCCGACTTCTGCTAAATCCAGGTACGTTTGTAAACAGCTCTTTACCTTCGACGACGAGTCTGATAAAGAGATGACACCAGCCTTTCAGATGCACAGAGTCCTTCAGGCCCAGCACGTCCGAGCCGGTCCTCGTTTACGTTTTCAACGTCTCCTGGGATCCGCATCAACCATCAGAAAATATGTCAGCTACTGGCCTCTGACTTCAAGATAACTATTCCAGGAAGGAATAACAAAGTTTTGAGCTTACGCTCGTTCGAAGTGGACTCATAACAAACATGTTATTAGTCCTTAACTGGATGACGTGCCCTTAGCGTGTGACTAAACGTCCATCCAGCTCTTTGGGAAAAGTTCACATCTCTTGAAGTTCCCAGCAGACTCTGAAGCGTTCCAGCAAAACTTAGAACTTAAAAGAAGAACTCAGAGATGAGAGAGGCTTGTCTTTTTTCCATTGGTTCAAAAGAAAAACAGTCGAGCAGTTCACTTGTTATCACGATTCAAGGTGAAATTCAGCAGAGGGAGATTGTTTAGGAAAAGACAGAGAATGCTGGAGTCATTCTCATGCAAACAACGGATTAACTGTCTTCTTATTTCTAAACAAAACGGTCGGGCCTCTCTGACCCGAGCCCTCAACTTTCACACAATTTGTGAATACATCGTTAGTGCAGAAGTGACACAGTAATGCTTCACATTTAAAGAAAGAAATAACACAGCATATAACATATGTGATCATGATATATTGTAAACTACAACATTGCTCATGAATAAAAACAGGTGATGCTCTGATTATATTTGTTATTAGCACAAAATCAAAGATAGAAATAGTCTCTTTTTGAGTGAATCTGTCATTTGATTTAAACTAATAAAATAAATTGTGTTAAATGTCTCGTTTTACTGAGAGGTCAGTAAAGGTCATCTCTGGAACAGTTCAAAAATACACAGGTGTATCAAAGTGGACACGGTCATGCCCACTACAGCGTCAATTCACAAAAGAAGTAATCTCAGGGCACTGAACAGACAATTATTTTTAATGTCATGCTGCGATCTACCCGTACTACCTCAGAGATCTACCAGTAGATCGCGATCTACCTAATGAGCACCCCTGATGTAAACATTTTCATTAAGAACCAGAATGATGTTATAGGTCTGATACACTGTTTGGACCTTTATGAAAAAGCGTCATCCGCTAAAGTGAACTGGGAAAAAAGTTCTGCGTTAAAAGTTGGCCCATGGACAAATAACAATTTGCCAATATTACCGGGCAATATCCGATGGGCTGACCAAGGTTTAAAATTCTTGGGTGTTTTTTTGGGGACAGATAACTTTGTGGAGAAAAATTGGGAAGGTGTCACGGAGAGAGTGTGTGCCAGATTATCTAGATGGAAATGGCTGCTGCCTCAGCTGTCTTACAGGGGGAGGGTTCTGGTTGCAAATAACTTGGTCGCTTCGGCCCTCTGGCATAAGCTGACTGTACTCACACCACCATCTTGTCTTATACGACGTATCCAAAAGACTCTAGTGGATTTCTTCTGGTCTGGACGACATTGGGTGAAAGCTGCAGCCTTGTACCTGCCAGTACAGGAGGGAGGTCAAGGACTCATAGACATAACCTCACGATCACAGCTTTCCGGCTTCAAACATTGCAAAAATTACTGTATGGTGTTGGACTACCGTGGCTGGATACTGCACGTCTTCTATTAAGGAAAGCAGGCCGTCTTGGCTATGATAAACATCTTTTCCTGCTGCGCCAAGGATCCTTGGACTTAACAGGTCTTACACGTTTTTACCAATCAGTTTTAAATGCTTGGCAGATCCTCACCTTTGAGAGAAGAAATGATGTGAAACCTGGGATGTGGGTTTTTGAAGAACCTCTGTTTGAAAACAGTTTCCTCTCGACACAGCTGCTCTCGTCTGTTACGCTGAGATCTAAGATGAGAGAAGCGGGCTGTGTGAAGTTGGGTCATCTAATGAAGCTGTCTGTGTCCTGTCTCACGGAGCAACTAGAGGTGCGATCTCAAAGACTTGTGCAAAGACTGAAAGAAGAAACGTGCTTCTCTGCCAGACTCTATCAAGGTGTTTGCTGTTAATAGTTCTCTGTCTGACCAATGGGATGATGAGTGTGAGTACGAGTTTCCTTCCCTAATTGTCTCTCCTGCAGTGGATCAGTGGCAGGATGAGACAGAAAAGTTGCTGTCCCTCCAAGACTCACCACTAGGATGTTTTCAAGGCCTGGGAAAGAAAGTCCTGTACACTATTTGTGTGAAGGTCCTGAACTTACGCTCGTTGGCAGAAGTGGCGGTGTCGAAGTGGACTGGGTTTTTTGACACCGGCTCTACCCCGAGAGGCTGTTGGCGGTCCCTGTACAAGTCCCCCATTGAGAAACGGATGGGCGACCTCCAGTGGAGGATTGTGCATGGGGCCATAGCTACAAACAGGTATCTGGCACACCTTAATCCTGACATTAGTGTTTCATGTCCTTATTGTTCCCAAGAAGAAACATTGTATCATATATTTATTGAATGCTTAAGACTGAATCCTCTACTTGTTCTTTTGGATCATCTGTTTGGTGGTTTGGGTGTACAGTTCTCTAACCAAATTTTTATCTATGGTCCACGGTACAGTGCAGTGGTGTAGTCTACGTGATACGCAGGTATACGCCGTATACCCACTAGAAAAGCTTGGGGATTTCCGTATAACCACTTAAATGTGCCCAATGATACGTAACGTGACAACAAACACGCGTTGCATAAAGATAAATTATGTTCGCTGCTCATAAGGACTCTTCACTGCGCCGCGCCTCTCGCGGTTGCCATAGTTTCGTGTTCCTCTGTTGTACGTGAGGCTCACAGCCATTGGCTGAGCTGAGCTCACTACCATAGTTCTCTGCTCTGTGATTGGTTTCTTAAGAAGCTCCTTTATGATTGGCTGCTCGGGATGCAGGGGACAGACGGTGTAGGTAGAGCATTTTCGCTAACGACGACAGACTCAAAATGAAAAGGAAACAAGCTACACTTTTTGAATGTTTTTATAAACCAGCTGAACCCGAAGCTACAGAGACAACATTAGAAGAACCTACCAGTTCGACGGCCGAAACCAGCCATAATGAGGTTGATATCTGCATTTCCCCAGGTAAGTGTTGGCTAGTACAAGTTAGCTGAAGCTAGCTCAAGCAGCAAGTAACTGCATGTTTTTATCGACCTTTTCTGATGCCAAACTCCAAAATGCGCATCAAGAAACCTTGATGGAAACACGGTTACTGTCCAGAATTTTACAGTAACATTTCATATAAATAAATATGTGAATATAAAAATGATTTGTTTGTGACAAAGTCTGTCACTCCAATAATCAACAAAATGCTATGCTTTTTACTCTGTTTTAAAACTCCTTGTTTCATTTTTAGATCCAAATTGGCCAGCCTTGTGGAGTGAAAGTCAGGCTCGGGAATTTAAAAACAGACATCCCTGGTTGGAATGGAGGAACAAAAAATTAGGTAAATATAAAAAAATATGGGAACCAATTTGTATATAAGGTTTAATTGATATATTTCCAACATTAACATATTATGACTTGATAATTTTAAAATAGTCTGATAATCATATCTTTCAAAAGTTTAGTACAGTATATTACATGAGAAATTATATATATGTGTGTGTGTGTGTGTGTGTGTGTGATCATTTCATTTTCACGTTTTAGTTGGTCATAATGCAAAAGTGTATGCAAGTAATAATGAAAGGTAATAATGAATGTAATTGTCGACACATGCTTACAGTCTAGTGAATCAGTAGATTCTAGTATTATTACTGGTATCAGGAAATATTAAAAAATATACAATTATGACCATTTTTATTTACTTCCTGCAGGATGTGCTGTTTGCAGTACCATAACGTCAACTGGTGTCCTGACTGAAAAGAGGGTCTCCATATCGGAGGAGTGGGCCTCCTTCAAGATCCAGTCATCAGGCTCAGGTTTGTTGTGCATTTATTAAAATGTAAGCATCACAGACATTTTGCAATGTTAAATATGCTTAAAATTCAAAATAAATTGTCAATTACATTGCACTACATTGCATTTTTGTCTCTAAATGTCCTGATTCATCTCAGTAATCTAGGTAGAAAAAGGAAAAATTAAGTACCGGTAGGTCCTCCGGACAGGTTTTTGTCTCTAAGCACAGTATACCCACTACAAAAATGTAGACTACACCACTGGTACAGTGCAAAGAAAAAACAGTTTCACACTCTCTTAAATTTCATTTCTGGTACTGCAAAATTGGCAATATGGAAATCAAGAAAGAACAAAATCAATCAGCAACAAACAGATGATGCTCGTGTTTTATTTGAAAGACTGGTAATTGCTCGAGTCCGTGTGGAATTTGAGTATTTTAAGTTGACAAAAAACATGGATGTCTTTGTTAATAAGTGGGGTATTAACAATGTTTTGTGTTCAGTGGATGACTCATGTTTAGTATTTACTTTTTGATTTTTTAACTTTTACCATGTTTGACAAGAAACATGTATGTCTTTGTTAATAAGTGGGGTATTAACAATGTTTTGTGTTCAGTGGATGACTCATCGTTAGTATTTACGTTTTGATTTTTTAACTTTTACCATGTTTTATTTGTATTTTGGGCTGGATAAACAGCTTTTCTTACTGGAGTCTTCTAAAATGGACCTAACAGGACTTACGCCCTTCTATCGTTCTGTACTCAATGCCTGGCAGACGCTGAAGGTCATTCGCAACCCTGACCCCAGACCAGGAATGTGGCTTTTTGAGGAGCCTTTGTTCTACAACAAAGCCATTAGTGGATCCACACTTTCCTCAACAACTATAAGGAATAAGTTTGTTGAAGTTGGCATTACTAGACTTGGTCATCTGGTAAAGACCCCTGTAGACACGCTTGGAGACATGACAAACATCAAATCTTCCAGAGTACTGGGAAGGATAATGGAAGAAGTAAAACTATGTCTGCCTGTGCCACTGAGAGCTTTTATTGAAGACCACGCTCATGCTGATGAATGGAATGCTGACACAGAGTATGTTTTTCCTTCTTTGGGAGTGAGTCCTGCTTTCGGGGAGCAGCAAGAAGAAAGGGGACAGCTGTTATCCATGGAAACACCAAAGTTGGGCGATTTTAAGTTGTGTGGAAAAAAGCAACTCTACCTCAGCTGTGTGAAGGTGCTGAACCTGCGCTCCTTGGCTGGAACTAGGGAGTCGAGGTGGACTCAGGTTTTTGCTTCAGACTGCACCCCTAAGGGTAGGTGGCGGGTCCTGTATAAGCCCCCTGTTGAAAAACGAGTGGCCGACCTTCAATGGCGGATAATACATGGACTCATAGCTACGAACAGACACAGAGCTCATTTCGACTCCAGCACTGGGGAGGGGTGTCCTTTTTGTGCACAGACAGAGACTTTGGAACATCTTGTCCTGTCATGTCAAAGGTTGGTGGGTCTCTTTGGACTGTTAGAAGAGTGGGTGGTAGCTCTTGGGGAAGAATTTTCATTACCTCTGTTCATTTTTGGTCCAAAGTACACTGTACGCAAGAAAAAAATCCTGACCTTAATGAATTTTCTGTTTGGGGTTGCAAAACTTGCTATTTGGTTGACCAGGAAGAACCAGATGTTAGGCCGGGGATGGACTGATGTAGTTGAGAGCTTTAAAGGGTTACTTGCAGCCCGTTTAAAAGTAGAGCATGCTTTCTACACCCTCACCAGCAACCTTGGCTCGTTTCGAGACTTCTGGGGTATTAAACAGGTTTTGTGTTCCTTGAGGGAGGATGGTTTTTTAATTCTTACCTTTTAATATTATGGACTGAGTAAAAAAACAAACAAACATAAAAATAACTAAATAACATATGTAAATAATTTTTTAATGAATTAATGCCCATCCTGTATGTCTCTGTAACTGAAGGTTTTTATTTTTTGTTGGACCTTTGTTCTGTTGTTTGTTTCCCAAATGATGTAAAATAAAAGTTTTGTCAAGTCTTTCTTTCTTTCTTTCTTTCTTTCTTTCTTTCTTTCTTTCTTTCTTTCTTTCTTTCTTTCTTTCTTTCTTTCTTTCTTTCTTTCTTTCTTTCTTTCTTTCTTTCTTTCTTTCTTTCTTTCTTTCTTTCTTTCTTTCTTTCTTTCTTTCTTTCTTTCTTTCTTTCTTTCTTTCTTTCTTTCTTTCTTTCTTTCTTTCTTTCTTTCTTTCTTTCTTTCTTTCTTTCTTTCTTTCTTTCTTTCTTTCTTTCTTTCTTTCTTTCTTTCTTTCTTTCTTTCTTTCTTTCTTTCTTTCTTTCTTTCTTTCTTTCTTTCTTTCTTTCTTTCTTTCTTTCTTTCTTTCTTTCTTTGAGAAACAATCCAATAAGAAAGAACGCCAAATTGAGTTTAATTTGTTTTTTATAAACATAATACAATGATTTTATGTAACCTTTTGCGGATTCACAGATTTTATGTACAGTATTGCCACACCTGCTGCTGCTACACTCTCTGACTCTATTGTTTTATTATTTTTCACCTCTTTCAATGTCATTTTATGTTCCCTTGAGTATAAACCGGATAGAGACCGAAGGACATTATTTTGCGCAAAGCCATATAGACAGGAAAAAGAATCATGCATAAATGTCATAGCGTTGGTTAAGTTATACCAACACTTGTCTATGAAGCATGCAATGAAAAATGTTGATGTAAATATTTAATAATTGACAAATAAAGGGAAAAAAAGAAGAAGAAAAAAAAACAGATGTTTTTAAAAGTGAATTAAAAACAGGAAGGGAAGTGGCCTGTTGAACGTTGGGGGCAGATTGTTCCAAAAATTTTTCGAGAACCTATCTTTCCACCAGGCGGACCAGTTCTGAACGAGGCTTGACCCAAGTACTTTAGGAGGACGTCGAAGAGAGAATGTCATGTTGGATGAATTATATATTTATAATTCTCATTTCTTTTCACCAATCCATTGAATGTTTTAAGCTGCATTAAGCAAAGGAGTGACAGCCTGAACGAGCCAGATGAACAACGTGAGACTACATTTAGTTTCCTTACATTACCAAAACCTCTCTTTGATACATTTTATGTATCCTTGCATAAAAGTACCATATTATGACTAGAAAGTGGCTGCTCAGCTAAAATGTATTTACATGGGGTCTGGTCCCATGTGACTTGGTGGACAAGCCCCCCCAAGTGGTCTGCTTAACTTATTTTTTTTGATCTAAAAAAGCTAAGTCTGGTCCTCTGGACATTCAAAAAACAAAAAAACACAAAACAAAGCAAAAAATTGTAGAAACGTTTCGTCTTTCGTCCGAAAGACTTCCTCAGTCTGAGGTGCTGGGTTCAGCTCAGTCTTATAAATAGCACCCTCTCACAGTGTTACACAACCAGTTGGCTGATGACAGCCTGAAACCAGCTGCTCACATGATCAAGGAGGACCATCAGCCTAACAATGGATCGTTAGCACCCTGATGGTTGTTTGCTATTCACAGAGGGCTGAGTGATACCAGCAATCACAGCATTGTAGGAGGGGGACAGTTGAACTCGGAGGCCTCCACCCCTGTTTAATGATGGGCGGTTTCTTTTCACAAAGATGGCCTCCTTTACTCCTCTCTCAAACCATCGTTCCTCTCTATCAAGGATGTGAACATCTTCATCCCTGAAAGAGTGACCGCTGGCCTGGAGATGAGTGTAGACTGCAGAGTCCTGACCTGATGATGTTGATCTTCTGTGCTGGGCCATCCTTTTGGCCAGTGGCTGTTTAGTTTCCCCGATATAAGACTGATCACAGCCCTCCTGACACTGAACAGCATACACAATATTACTCTGTTGTATGCTGTTCAGTGTCAGGAGGGCTGTGATCAGTCTTATATCGGGGAAACTAAACAGCCACTGGCCAAAAGGATGGCCCAGCACAGAAGATCAACATCATCAGGTCAGGACTCTGCAGTCTACACTCATCTCCAGGCCAGCGGTCACTCTTTCAGGGATGAAGATGTTCACATCCTTGATAGAGAGGAACGATGGTTTGAGAGAGGAGTAAAGGAGGCCATCTTTGTGAAAAGAAACCGCCCATCATTAAACAGGGGTGGAGGCCTCCGAGTTCAACTGTCCCCCTCCTACAATGCTGTGATTGCTGGTATCACTCAGCCCTCTGTGAATAGCAAACAACCATCAGGGTGCTAACGATCCATTGTTAGGCTGATGGTCCTCCTTGATCATGTGAGCAGCTGGTTTCAGGCTGTCATCAGCCAACTGGTTGTGTAACACTGTGAGAGGGTGCTATTTATAAGACTGAGCTGAACCCAGCACCTCAGACTGAGGAAGTCTTTCGGACGAAAGACGAAACGTTTCTACAATTTTTTGCTTTGTTTTGTTTTTTTGTTTTTTGAATGTCCAGAGGACCAGACTTAGCTTTTTTAGATTTTTCTACCTGGATTATTGAGCATGCATCAGGGTTATTTTTTTTGAGTTTGCAGCATCTTATTCACAGTTGTTTAGGTGTTTTTAGTATTTGCAGCATTTTTTCTTTAGTTTTAATTTTTGGGTTCTGTGTTTAATTATCTATTTTCTGTGATTTCAGATTTCTTCTGCTGCTTTTTTTGGGGGGGTTATTTATTTTGGAGTTTGCATCACTTATGTGTTTGCTGTGCAAATTACCTCTTTGCAGCTTGTTTGCACCTGTCACCCACTGTGGAGGCAGGACTCCTCAGCGACTAGTCGTGAAAGATGTACCTCTTCTGAGGTAAATTGAACTGGACTTTAATAGAAGCTCTAATAAAAAAAGTGAACATCATCTAGTGGTCAAATATAAAAATCAAAAGTTTGGTAACAAACGTACAAAGAAAAAATATTGCTGAAAGGAATGTTATTTTATATGAGATGAGATTAAAAAAGACAAAGCAAGGGTTATTATTCACAGCTAAACTGCTTTCATCTGGTGTGGATTTTCATGTGTCTGTTTAAATGTGACTTATGTCCAAACCTGCTTCCACAAAGATCACAAGCAAATTCTTTCTGTCCTGTGTGGACTATCATGTGTTTGTTTAAATACGACTTCTGTCCAAACCTGCGTCCACAAAGATCACAAGCAAATGCTTTCTGTCCTGTGTGGATTATCATGTGTTCGTTTAAATATGACTTTCGTCCAAACCTTTGTCCACAAAGATCACAAGCAAATGCTTTCTCTCCTGTGTGGACTATCATGTGTGTGTTTAAAATTGACTTCTGTCCAAACCTGTGTCCACAAAGATCACAAACAAATGCTTTCTGTCCTGTGTGCACTATCATGTGTCTCTTTAGACTACCCTTTCGGTTAAATATTTTTCCACAGTCGTCACAACTAAATGAGTTCTGTCTTGACTGTTTTTTCTTGACTGCACCTCCAGTTTTCTTCACTTCAAAACGTTCCTCGATAACCAAACAACTTGAAGACGTCACTGACTGACTCGTCTTGTGAAATTGTTTCCCATGCTCAGTGAAGCTGCAAGATTTGTTGACAGTGTTTATGCCTGACTCAGGAGCTCTGCTCTCCTTCCAGTCTTTGTCACCGTCTTCAGGTTCTGACCCAGAGTCTGATAAGTCTTTTAGCTGAGAGTCAGAG
Organism: Garcialebias charrua; assembly: GCA_038048925.1. Taxonomy (NCBI): domain Eukaryota; kingdom Metazoa; phylum Chordata; class Actinopteri; order Cyprinodontiformes; family Rivulidae; genus Garcialebias; species Garcialebias charrua. Next base: position 20,193 of record JBBPBX010056258.1, read on the forward strand.
TCCTTCACCTCATCACCTTCATCATCCTCACTGACTTCAGTCTCTGAAGAGCTGCAATCATCTCCATAAGTATTTAGATCTGGGTTCCTGGTAGTTTCTCCTTCTCCACAGTCCTCTCCACCAGTTGCTGCTTTCATCTGGTCAGCTGAGCTGCTGGTTGGAAGATCTTCCTCTTTTACTTGGTGCTGATGAAGCTGTAAAGAGGCTTCTCTTCTTCCTCATTCTTTAAAGGAACAGCAGTGAATGCAAACCCGGTGTCATCAGTCTCCTTTTTCACACAAAACTGCTCTCCCTGTTGACTGGTCCACAGTTCCTCCTCTTCCTCCTTTATGTTGAGGGTCTCTGGATCCTGTTGGTCCACACCAAGTATCCATACTTCTTCTTTAATCAGCACCTTCTGCTGAACATCTGCAGGGACCACTGAAAACATGAACATCAGGCACAATTATAACTTTATATTCACACATACAGTGGTGCTTGAAAGTTTGTGAAGCCTTTAAAACTTTCTAAATTTCTGCATAAAAATGACCTAAAACATCATGAGATTTTCACACAAGTCCTAAAAGTAGATAAAGAGAACCAAGTTAAACAAATGAGAAACATTTTTTATACTTGGACATTTATTTATCGAGGAAAATTATCTAATATTACATGTACATGTTTTTCTTGAGATTTGTCAAGCTGTTTGATCAATAATGCAATACCGTATTTTCCTCCCTATATTTCAGTTTTTTTGCATAATTTACATGTCCTGTGACTTATAGGCCGAAGAGACATATTTATGGATTTTTTTCCCATATTTATAAACCAGCAGCACGGTGGCTTTTTTTCTTCTTCTGGAACTGTCCTGGATGACTCAGAATCTTCACCAGCTATTAATGATACAATTGGCTTGCCATGGTCTCCGATCCCCACCTTCGTTCTGCTCGCTGCTTGGACCAACGGTCAAACCAGCTGCACCGCCCCGGCGAAATGCAGATGATTTGACCATTAAAGTGCATTTATTAAGCAATCGTTAGACTGAGACACACATTTGCTATAATTTCGAGCAAACAAACAATTGTTCAGGTACTTTTATTGTTAAATTTCTCAGAAACGAGCAGCGTTCCTCCTCCTTTTTTTCCTCCCTCTGCGTGCTCCCACAGCACAGTCAGCAAAACCATTTTTGAAATTCAGCTGATTTGACCATTAAAAAAGCTACTGGTCCTCTGGACATTCAACTTTGGCCTTTGAGCATGCATCAGAGTATTTTGTGGTTTAGTTTCTAAATGTTTGGTTTGGGCCATGTGGTCAAGCGTTTGGTGTTGCAGTTCATGTTTAGTTTATGGGTAAATGGTAACGGTAAATGGAGCTTATATGAGGGGCCCCAAAGCGCTTTACAATACCAACCATCCACCCATTCATACACCGGTAGCGGCAGACTGCCATGCAAGGTGCTTTCCAGTCCTACCGGGAGCAACTCGGGGTTAAGTGTCTTGCCCAGGGACACGACGACACATGGTGTGGGGAACCGGGATTCGAACCTCCAACCTTCCGATCGGGGGACGACTGCCATTACCACTACGCCACGGCCGCCCAGTATTGTGTCCACTACCTGCATAGAGCGTCACGTCCATAAGAAGAAACAGGCCAGTGCAGCTTTTTACAGTTTTTATTGTTGCTGCGAGCTCTAATGTGAATTATAAGCTTTTACAAAACAAACGCACACAAAAAAAAAATCCTAAACAAAAATACTACAAAAATTTCCCCTCCAAAGTAGAAACTAAAATGTTCCAACTGAGACGACAAAAATAAGGAACCCCCAACAAAGACAGTAGAGAGAAGAGCTGAAAAGAAGGGGAAGCAACCGTCATGTTTTTTATACTCTGCTTTTGTTTGAGGTGGGGGTGGGGAGTTGTGGCAGGGTGATAACAGTCCATCCCCGTGCTCCCGCACAGCTCACATACATGCAGAGTGAAATAAAGTGTAAAAAAACATGGTTGTGCACAGAGAAAAGGCCGTCCTCGTGTTCACATCACCTGGATATCCGACAGTCAAACATGGACAGTTGGAACTCTATACAAATATAATCAGATAAATCTGATGACACTGTTGCGCCTACAGCAACCGACAGCTCAGTCCAAGTCCTCGACGCAGAGGCAGAGCGGGGCCACAGTCGCTGACAACGCATCAGGGATTATAACTACACTGTAATATTATCATAAACGAGGTAATAATAATAATAATAATCATTTTATTTAAAAGTGCCTTTCATGACACCCAAGGACACTTAAAGCTCCACTGACATCATCTTTTAACTTTCCATAAAATGGCACAACATAGATTGACCTCTGATCGATTTTGCTAAAACAATGTGAAATTAATTAAAATTCCTCTCCAAAATAGTTTAAAATTAGCGCTGTTTTGTTACACGGTAAATTCGGGTTTTTCCGGTCACGTGATTGTGACGTCAGACACAGATATCTGCTCCAACAGCACATTTAATACAATGGAGAAAGATCCAAACACGTCCGTCGAATTTAGCCATTTAAAACTTTAAATTTGAGCGATTTGGCTTTAGTTCGTGAAGAAGAAGTTATTTTGAGTGATCAAAAATCAAACAGCAATGTTTCTTTTGTCCGTGCTGCCTTTTTTTTTC
>JBBPBX010056259.1:0-11457 GCA_038048925.1 Garcialebias charrua
TAGAGCTGTGTGTCATCAGCATAACAGTGGAAATGGACGCCGTATTTGCGGAAGATGTGACCTAGAGGAAGGAGGTAAATGATGAAGAGGAGGGGTCCGAGGACAGAGCCTTGGGGGACACCCGTGGAGACAGGGGAAGACTGGGAACGGAAGGATTTAAGCTGAATGAATTGAGTGCGGTCAGAGAGATAGGAGTTGAACCAGTCTAACGGGGTACCTGAGATGCCAATGGAGGTTAGTCTGTTGAGGAGGATAGAATGACAGATGGTGTCGAAGGCAGAACTTAGATCAAGAAGAATGAGGATGGACAGAAGACCAGAGTCAGCAGCAAGAAGAAGGTCGTTAGTAATTTTTACTAGAGCTGTTTCGGTGCTATGGTGGGGGCGAAAACCAGATTGAAACTCTTCATAAATGTTGTTGTTGGACAGGTGAGAGTGAAGTTGACTAGCAACAGTTTTTTCAAGGATCTTGGAGATGAAGGGCAGATTGGAGATCGGACGAAGATTACTGAAGTTGGTAAAGTCAAGACCTGGTTTCTTGATGATGGGTGTGATGGCAGCAGATTTGAAAGCTGTGGGAACAATGCCAGAGGTTAGGGAGGAGTGGGTGATCCTAGTGATGATAGGGAGCAGAGGCGGAAGACAGGATTTAACAAAAACTGTGGGAAATGGGTCGAGTTGACAGGATGAGGACTTGGACTTGCTGATAATGTCAGCAATGTCATCAGCAGAGGGGAGGGAGAAGACAGAGAAAGGGAGGGAGGGAGTTCAACGAGGAATCTGGGGGCAGTATTTGGTCCAAGGTGTTTATGAATTGAAATAATCTTTTCATTGAAATATGACATAATGGAGTTGCAAAAATCTGTGGAAACCATGTGAGAGGGTAGAGAGTTAGGAGATGAGATAGAACGATGAAGGAGAGAGAACAATATTTTTGAATTACCAACGTTGGAACTGATGTCAGAGAAGTAGCTGGATTTGGCTTGAGAAATACTGTTCTTGTAATGGATGAGGTGGTTTGCATAAAGTTCCTTGTGAATTGTGAGACCGGATTTTTTATAGAGACGCTCTAGCCGCCGACCTTTGGTTTTCAGGGAGCGGAGTTCTAGAGTGAACCAGGGTGCAGAGTTGGAGAAGGAAATGGTCCGAGTTTTCAGAGGAGCAACAGAGTTAAGTATGTTGGTGAGGCTTGTGTTGTATAATGTGACAAGATCATCTGGGTTGGAGGAGTTGAAGGTGGAGAGGGTATTATTAATATGAGATAAAAGAGTGTCATGGTTGATATTCTTTATATTACGGAAGGAAATAATGCGTTGAGGTTTATCTGAGGAAAATTTAAGAGTAACATTGAAATAAATCATCAGGTGATCAGTAAATGGAAGTTCATCAGAAGAACAGTTAAGAGGAGAAAGTCCGGTGCAGCAGAGTAAATCCAGAGTGTGGCCCATCTTGTGTGTTAGAAAGTTGATGAATTGTTGAAAGCCGCAGCTGTCCAGGCAAGATGTGAAGTCCCTGGAGAGGGGGTTGTTTTCCTCATCCAAATGAATGTTGAAATCGCCCAGCAGGATTAGATATGATTGAGACAGTTTACACATCTTTTTTCCAAGATAGACCAATCAACAAAGACAGCAGTTCTAAAAACATGACCCGTCATTAAACCAGAGTTATAAAAGCACATTTAAAATAATGGACGTGAATAAAATAAGAGAAAATTGCAAATGAAGCTAAAATTGTACTGAAATGTGAGTAAATATCTGTTATTTACTAAACAAATCTGTCGATAAATAATATAAATACATGTGTGTGTAATACATTTACAGTACATACATACATACATACACTGTGTGTATGTGCATACTGTATACACACTGTATATACGGTATATACATACATACTGTACATAGATACTGTATATACTGTACTGTATGTACTGTATATGCATGATACACACACATTGTATATAATGGGCGGCCGTGGTGTAGTGGTAATGGCAGTCGACCCCTGATCGGAAGGTTGGAGGTTCGAATCCCGCATCCGCCCACCATGTGTCATTGTGTCCCTGGGCAAGACACTTAACCCCGAGTTGCTCCCGGTAGGTCTGGATGGCGCCTTGCAAGGCATGCTACCACTACCGGTGTATGAATGTCTGAATGAATGGGTGGATGGCTGGTATTGTAAAGCACTTTGGGGCTCCTCACAGGGGGCTGGAAAGCGCTATATAAATAAGCTCCATTTACCATTTACCATAATATGCATAATATTTGAACACTGTGAATGAGTAATAATTTTAGGAGCAACTGTATTTATTTTTTCTACTTTGAGTAGCAAACTTGGAGTCTTATTTTAGACTTTGTGATGCAAACATGACAATGTCTACTACCGTAATCTTTTTTTTTTTAAGGTACAGACTAGTGAAGGGCCAAGTTCCATCCTTCTGGGTCCAGTCTTGGATCAGGCGGTCCTACATGACGAGGAATCTGTTCCAGTTTGTTTAAAATCAGAAACTGTGCTCGGCTCCATCATTCCTTGTTGAAGAGTGTTTTTGATCTGGTATTTGTTCTGTAGCCAAATCATTTTCATTAAAACACATCAAATCACCCACAGTTCTCGTATTCAGTTTCAACTGTTTTGAATTTATAATTATAGCTTTTACTCTGAACTTTATCAGTCTCCTGGATGAGGAACTATACAACAACATGCATGTTTTTATGTTTTGTACATGTCAATAAAAGACTAAACTGGTAAGTTACCAAACAACAATCACTACATCTAGGTTTTGTTTATGTGCAGAAGAACTACTTCTCATTATTAGACATTAAACAACGTATCTTAATTATTGAAATAAAGAAGGTGAAACTTAGTGCAACTGTTTTATTCAAATTAAATGTAAGCACACGTTCCTTTAGGAATGCCTGTTTCATAACAACACCAAATGTACTTCAAAAGCAGATTTATTTATAGAAATTATATTTTCACTCATTTGTTGCTGTGGTGCACAACTGCACACAAACTTCTGGACCAACTGGAGCTTCATCCATCTCTGGACCAACTGGAGCTTCATCCATCCCTGGACCAACTGGAGCTTCATCCATCTCTGGACCAACTGGAGCTTCATCCATCCCTGGACCAACTGGTACAGTAATTACTTGGAGGATCAGGAATGTCAAAAGGTATGGAAACTTATTCTAGGTTGCCACGGAGGTCCCTTCCCCTATTACCATCTGAAAAGGACTTCTCTCCCAGTTTTGACCCCAACCGAGGTCAGGTGAAGGACTTTCCACTTCTACATTGGAACCCCAGATGTCATTATCAGGTTTGTACATTTTTTTCTCACAGTTCTTGTGACAAGTTAAGTTCAACCAGAGAGTTTGGTTGCAAAAAAAGTCATCACTTTCACGGTTCAAGTAAATGTTATCTGAAAGGTTAAGAGAGGCATCTTTCAATGTTAATGGCATATTCATATTCAGCATGGATATGTTCCTGTTTTTAGTTTTCTACATTTGCCTTATAATCTAGCTGTTTTTGCTACTTTTTGACATCTTATTTTAACTTGTTAAAAATACCTGTATGCCTCTTTTATGATTGTCTATTGTTGTCACTGTTGTCCACTGTTGTCATCATTCTTTGTTTGTAGCCAGGTCTCTCTTGCAAATGAGTCCTCGAGGCTTGATGGGATTAACCTGCCTAACTAAAGGTTGAAAAAGATATATATATATATATATATTAAACCCAATTAAACGAACAAAGATATTGACAAAGATGGAGAGAGAAAAGGTAGATATCATTTACCTACAAGAAACTCATATAAATTATATAGAACATCAAAAACTAACTGAACATGGATATAATATTATTCATCATACAAAGGAAGACGTAAAAGAGGTGTGGCAATATTGATACCAAGTAAAGTGATTTTTGCACAGTTTTGAACTCAAAGCTAAACAGGGTCGATACATTCTAATCAAAGGAAATATAAATGTAGACACATATATATTCCTCAACGTATATGCTCCACATATAATGGATTTCATTGTAAATAAATCAGAAGGAACACTTATCTGTGGGGGAGATTTCAATACAGTATACACCTTCAGTCACCTCTAAATATCTCAAGTCAGAAAGGTAACAATAGAACTATTAATAACAAGTTCAATAATCTATTATAGAACATAGGACTAAGATATTTCAAGAGAAATGTACCCAAGGGCTAGGCAATATACCCACTTCTCCAGCCCACATCTGGTATTTACAAGACTAGATTATTTGTTTCATCTTTAATAAAGCTAGATAGACCCAAACTCATTGAAGCTCAGATAGGACCAATTGATCTTAATGACCATGCTCCAATATATTTGGCATTGGATATGGATGAAAAACAAATAAATACACCATGGAGAGAATGTTAGCCTCCTTAATGATATACAAATTACTAAGAAACTGTCAGAAGAAATCATCCAGTCAGATTAGTTCTGTCTCAAACTTGTCCTAAACACTGACAAAACCAAAAGTGAGGTTGTCTTCAAACAGGAAGTCAGTCCCATGGTTCTTCCTTCGATTTTATCCTTGAATGGTGTTCTTATTGAGTTTGTTTATTCCTATAAATATTTGAGTACTGTATCTTGGTCGACACATCTCTCTTTTATAATTATAATAATAATAATAATAATGATAATAATCATTTTATTTAAAACCGCCTTTCAGGACACCCAAGGACACTTAACAAACCAATACAGTACAAACATTATCAGTGACAAATTGAAATATAAAATACATAAAGGATATAAAATGGAAGATAATAAAAATACATTTAGTAAAGTTAAAGGGGACCACACATTCAAAATTCACTTTTTAATGTTTTTTTACTCAACTTTGGGTATTTACTTCATAAAAAAACAGTCCAAAGGCCAAAAAAATGCACCCAGTGGTTTATTTACTCTAAGTAGATTTATTTTACTGTGATAAAAACGGCTCGTTTTTGAAATAAACTGGAAGTCAATCGCGCTTGTGACGTCACAGGCGCGAGGACAACCCACCCCAACATGAGTCCAGCCCCTCACCTAGCAACCCCTGGTTAGGCTCAACCCATTTCTGTATTAAACACATGACTGTTGTTTTTCATGATTTCATCTCATCTTTTGTTTATATGTTATTAATTTCATGTGTACAGCACTTTGTTGCAGCTGTGGTTTTTTAAATGGCTTTATAAATAAAGTATAATTGTTATTTTTATGTTTTAGTTCAATTTTTAGTGTATTTGCGATCGCTCCAAACGCGCAGCCGGCAAAAATTAAACGAGCAGACCCCCGACGTAGGGACCGGCGTCAACGAGCCCCTCTTCTGGCGCGATGGAGCGGAGCTTCAACTGTGCAGCCTCGCAGCAGCCTGGCAGAAGCCTCGCAACAGCGAGGACCTTCTCTTTACCGATTAATTTACGGGAGACACTTGGTGAACTTTGTGTGTCTTGACTGGAACAGCGATAACTCTCAAAGTCTCCGCGTGCAACGAGCGGAGCTGGCGAAAACCGGAAGAGGAACAAGCTAACATTAGCATCGGATTCGGGTGGTCTCATGCTAAAAGGAGCAGCAAACTGCGGCGCGCTCAGACGGGTTTCGGTAAGTTATCTTAAGCTAACACTAACAGTAAGTCAAATGAGTAATAAAAAACGAGCTAATTTTAAAACAACAACACATTACAGATACTGGCTGTGCAGAGGGCGTAAACAGATCGTTGAAGGGCGTGGACTTCAGAACTTCTATCAGAAACCGGTCGTTCAAAACGAAAGTTAAAACTGGCAGAATTAAAAAGGGTATAATTAATTATCTAAGAATTATTTTGTGTATTAAAATGAATTAATATTGTCAAGATAGCACACAGACATAACATAAAATTTTTAAATACTTACATGTGGTCCCCTTTAATGATAAGCTAGTCTAAAGAGATGTGTTTTCAGAGCAGTCTTGAACAGAGAAAGGGAGGTGGTGTTTCGAAGGTCTGGTGGTAGAGCGTTCCAGAGGTGAGGGGCAGAGCAGGTGAAGGCCCTGCTCCCCATGGTGGAGAGGCGGGCAGAGGGTACATGGAGTTGTAGCGAAGAGGAGGATCTGAGAGAGCGTGATGGGATGGAGATTTTTTAAATATCTGGGTATCCTGATTCACATCTCTCTTTTAAACTCCACGTGGAAAACCTAGTGAAGAAACTGAAAGTTAAACTGGGTTTCTTTTTCAGAAACAGATCATGTCTAACACTGAATGTTAGGAAACGCCTTGTATCTGTGACTTTCCTTCCCTCCATTGATTACGGTGACATTCTCTACATGAATGCTCCTACAAGCACCCTGCGGATGTTGGATGTTGTCTATCATGGTGCACTAAGATTCATAACTGGTTGTGATTATCGTACCCACCACTGCACCCTGTATTCACTGGTTAACTGGACATCATTAACCTCACGCAGACTCTTCCACTGGTACATTTTCATCTTTAAATCACTTCTTGGTCTGCTGCCCTCATACATCTCCTCCTACATGTCTTTGCGTGAGTGCAACAGGGGCGCAACTACATATTTTTGAGGTGGATGCGAAAACATCAACGGCGCCCCCCCCACCCCTTTTTTTTACCTGCCGCCTCATACAGCTTTCCTCCCTTAGTCATGCACTTAGAAAATACAGTAGCAATATTACAGATTTTTTTAATGTTACATATTATATCAGGTGATCATTCCAATCATAAACAAATAAGAAGTTTAATAAAGTAAAAATATATAACAATAGTGGTAATCAGTGCTCAATATTTTATGTAGTGAAAATATGAAATCTTAACAGCCTGGAGTCCATGTCAGTGTTTTAACATTTATGACATTTAAACTGTTACTTTCCGTGAAAGAAGACAATGAAAGATGGTCATCAGAAATTCAAACCATCATGGTATACAGTATAGGTTTTTGTTGCCTCCCTAATGTAATTATTCCTACCTGATGTCATCACTTGTCTCCTCTATCACTGACCTCGTGTCTGTCTCCTTCACCCTTTGTCTGTGGCATTCTGCACTAAGTCATATGGTCAAAAAAGCATTATATATTAGTTGTAAAAATTACAGATCTTAATACAGTTTTTAAAAATAATGTTTACATGTTATTGCTTGGGATTAAGTAGCTGTTCCCTCACTTCCACCTGCATTAGACCAACCTGTTGCCTTCCCCAGTCTGTCCTGATTCCTCTGTCATCTTCTCTTCCTTCTCTCCATCCTCACAGCTGAATGACATTAATTTTGTGTTAAGTAGGTTTAAAAATACAGCAGTCAAACCACAATAGAAATGAAACTTTAATTTAAATGATCTCCTTGTTGGATAACAGTTACTGACTGGACATTTCATCTGATCTGACTTACCAGATACATCACAACACACACCACTGTAGTGATATTAAATAAGACATTTAAACTCAAGTGTCCCTCTGCCAAAAAGGTTGGTAACATGGGTCACCAACCTTTTTGAGTCTCAGGGCTATAGTGACACTGAGGACTAATTTGTCTGATACACACATAAACTTGTACAACTCATCTTTAATTAAAGAATCAATAATAATAAATGTACATATGAGTGAATAAATTGCAGCACTGCATTGGAACATAGCTGGGAACTGCCGCCACAACAGTTTAGCTTTCCTGTGTTAATATAATATCTCCGGGAGGAGACCCAGAGGAAGACCCAGGATACGCTGGAGGGACTATGTTTCTCTGCTGGCCTGGGAACGCCTTGGGATTCCCCCGGAGGAGCTGCTCCAAGTGGCTGGGGAGAGGGAAGTCTGGGCCTCCCTACTTAGGCTGCTACCCCCGCGACCCGACCCCGGATAAGAGGAAGAAAATGGATGGATGGATGGATGTTAATATTTCCTGTTTTATTTAGATAATTCTTACACATAGTTTGTGGATGTGTGTGTGTGACATGTATCAGATAAAAATATTAAACAAATCACGTCTATATGGGAGGCAACATTTATTTAACAGCCAAATATGGGATGATTCCTATTAGGCTAGCTTTAGCTAACCTGAATACTGATCCTGTCCTGCTCATACACTGACTGTACTTACCTACTCTCTTTTAACCACATTGAAAGGCTTTTTTTCAACTTTTTTCTCCCTTTTTCTGTTTTGCGCCCTCGATAGTTTTTTTTCTGCCGCTCCAGTGCACGAGTGAAAAAAATAAAAAAATAAATAACGCGCCTGTGGGCGCGTGTTCACAGCAGCACCTGTGTGTGAAGGGAGAGCAGAGAGACAGGAGGAGGGAGGTGAGGGAGCAGGGGGGCGCCTAATCAGTGCTGTTGACCTGTTATTGTCATTTCATGCAGTTAAAGAAAATGCCTGCTAGAAAAACATTTTTTTTTCTAGAGACGATTTTGACGCCCCTTAAGTACAGCGCCCCCATGCGGCGCATCCACAGCATAGCGCCCATTTGCGCCACTGAGTGCAGCTACAGTGTGCGCTCTCAGGACATGATTACCTGCAGTGTTCCGTCAGTGAGGACTGAACTTGGAAAAAGGGCCTTCTCCTACTCTGCTCCTGCTTCATGGAATATCTTACAAAAAGATCTGAAGCTCTCGACCTTGACTTCTCTAAATGTCTTCAAACATCTGTTAAGTTCCTGCAAAAACCAACGCAGACATGTTCCTGTTTTTAGTTTTCTACATCGGTTTACATTGTAGCTTTTTTTTGTTTCATTTTTTAATATAATTTTATTTCATTTATTCTTCTCAATTTGTATACTTTATTTTATGGTTGTCTTTTTTGTCATCACGCTGTTCAAATCAGGTCTCTCTTTGTAAATGAGTCCCAGAGGCTCAATGAGACTAACTTGTAGAAATAAAGGTTGAATGAATGAATTAAAAACATAAAAAAGACCATTGAATTAAAATTAAACCATTTAGTTGTGGATAAAATTTGAAAATGGAGGAATTTCAGACAATTTTATAACAAACTTTTTGAGCCTAATTTTGTTTGACTTCAGATGTTTTATGGTTGTGTAAACTTCTTGAGGTTCATCTATTGTTCTTTTTCTTTTTGCAACAGGAGGAGAATGAGATCCCCACCACTGTTTTTATGAAGACTCCTCCTCCGTTCCCCCGGGATGACAATCTGGAGGAAGATGAGCCACCTGCACCAGGTGTCAGTGACAGTAACCAAGAAGCCACCTTCAACACCATTGACCTGTCTTCTGATGAAGACGTTGGCCTGGAAGCTGACTTGGAGGAAGAGGACATGTGGCCTCAAGATCTAGAGAATGTGGAGCAGTCCAAAGCTGAGAAACTGAAGCGATCCAGCATGAAGAGGGTAAAAGCATGGACAGGTGAGCAGTCGTCCAGGTGTTCGTCTGATCACTCACCTGTGTCTCTTTGCAGGTCGATAGCCTGAAGAAGGCCTTCTCCAAGCACAACTTTGAGAAAAAGATGAACAAGATTGGAACAAAGTTGGTTTCTGCAGAACAACGAGAGAAGATCAAGCAAAAGACAGCCAGCCTGAAGTTCAGCATGAGGAAGGTAGAGACGTGTCTGCTCAGAAACCAGGTTCTGATGCTGCTGATCTTCTGGGTTCAAACGTTCTGCTTGTGTCTTCAGCCTCGCAGCAGCTCAGACTCTCAGCCTCCAGAGGCCTCTGCCAAGACCGAGGACTCGCCTACTACTGAGGCCGACATCCAGGTCTCCCCACCAGCCAGCATCGAGCAGGAGGTCCCCTTCACTGAAGTCCACGCCGAGCTGGGCCCAGCTGAGCAGCAAGACGTGGTAAAGGAGGAGGTGGAGGAGGAGGTGGAGGAAGTGAAAGAGGAGACAAAGGAAGCTGTGATTGAGGGTTCGGTAGTAGTAGAGGCAGATGTGTCGGTGGTCTCTGAGGAGGTCAGTGAGGAGTATGCTCTGTCCTCCACACTCCCTCAGGAGGAGAGAGGAGCAGAGGAGGAGAAGCATGATGAATCCTAAACCCTTAATGGATCCAACCGAGCGGCGTCTTGACCTTTTAAAGGAGCCGGTCAGCGTCTTGATGAATCATTCCACCGAGTGTGGACCAAAGCTCCTACAGGTTTACTCCATTGTGCTAAATGTTACTTTAATGTTCCTTAGAGGTTCTTTATGTGTTTCCTCAAGGGTTTCCATCAGTGTTCCTTCAAGGTTCCTCCAATGTTTTCTTCAGTGTTCCTCCTGCGTGTTTGCTAGTATCAGTCCAATGTTCCTCAATGTCCTCCTATAAGTTCTCTGCATGTTCCTCCAATGTTTTCCTCATTGATCCAACAATGTAAAGTTTCTCTCAATGTTCCTCTTGAGATTGTCAAGAGCAAAAATGTTTAAGAAACTAACACCATGTAACCTGCTTTTATGACAAAACATAAGGTTAAAATTTGGAAAATCATCTTGTTCAAGTCTACTGATCTGAAAACTGAATCCATGTGTTTCTGAAAAGCACTCACGGCTGACTGGTCCACAAGAACCTCCCACGTGACACAGAACCACATGAACGCCTGAAGACCACATGTTCCCTTCAGCAGACTTTATAACTGTTGTGCCATCTCACATGAGGTTGTCTTGAGAACATCTCAGAGATGAAGAGACTTTTTAATTGTTTAGTCATGGGTTCATTTTTAGGTTGCAAGAAGGTTCTATACAGTCATTCAGCTGTTCCACCAAGGTCTATCTAATTTTTTGTTAGATTTGAATGTTTTTACCAAATTTCCATTCAACGTCAAAATCTTCAGATAAATTATCCTGAAGGTTAAACAACTTGACAAAGAATGAGTTCATCCTGTTGATGTATGTAGGTCCAACATTCTCTAAGGTTCTTGTGTGTCCCTTGATGCCATTTCGTTCATACAAGGTTCCCCAGAAGTTCTAACGTTTCAAATGGTTCCCTTACCATCCTCAGAATAGGTTAGTAGTTTTTGTGATGGATTCCGTGAGGTCCAACACTCCACTGCAGTTTCTTAACCGTTCCCTGGATGTTCTTCTAATGCCCCACAGTTACAGAAATCCTCAAGCAGTCCCCTTTCATTCCTAATGTTCTCCAACGTTATCTTGTACTAGAATCCTAATATTTGAGACATACTCTGAACATTTGCATAGATTTTTCAGTGTAACAACGTTCTCCTGAGTCAGAACCCGTTCTTCAGTGGCGTCACTTTTCCCAGGACTTGTGTTCTGGTCACTCGTTCAGTCTGATCACTGTATGGAACGATCTTCTGGGATTCTCTTGCAGATTTAAGTGATTCATTCATCAGTCCATGAGTTTTGTAGTCTCAAGACTAACATCTTGTCTGTTGACCTGCCTGTTTGTCGTTTAGTAACAGATCAAACTGATTGATATATGTTTAAATCACTTTCTTGATTGTAACTTTGTTGCCAAAGATTTTTTTCACAGTTGTATCCTGTCGATTCTTGCATAAGCAATAAAACTTGTGACACCATGTTCTTGTTTTGTGGTTCTG
>JBBPBX010056259.1:11479-22829 GCA_038048925.1 Garcialebias charrua
TTTTTTAAAGTGGCACAATTTTTAAATGAATGTTTCCAGTTTAAAGAAAACCAAATGCCCTGAAGTTCTCTTAGCTCAACTCTGACCCCTGGTGCACAATTATCAATAATTATAAAAGCAGTAACACCAGTCCAACTAGCACAACCTCATTTTAACAGAGAGGATTTCAACCTTTTGACCAGGACAGAACCCTCATCACACTGAGCCGACCCTGGAGGAGACCTTCAACAAACACCTCATGAAGAGAGACAAGCTCACATGTCCTAACCCAGGACGGCTGGCAGACCTGCTGACCTGACTGAGTGCTGAAACACAGTCCAGGTTTGCTGTTGTCCTCGTCATTTCATGCCTCTCATCAATCTAGCTTTGTACATTTTCATCTGAATAAACCAGAAGACCTGTCCTCTGGTCACAAGAACCCAAAGAACAGAATTTTACTTAGAATGTAAAGCACCAACTGACGTAAGCTGTCAGCACGGTGGTGGAGGGCTAATAGTTTGGGCTTCTTGCAGTCACAGAGTGACAAAGGGTCCTGGAGGTTAATGTGAGTCCATCTGTCCAACAGCTGAAGTTTGGACCAAACTGGGTCCAACAGGACAATGATTTCAAACACAACAGACAATCTACAACTGAGTAGGTTAAAAAAAACTAAATTAAAATAAAGAATCAAAGTTCTACAGTCGTCAAAAGTCCAGAACCTCAACCTGACTCAAATGCTGTAGTGGGACATGCAGGGGACTGATCAAGTCCTACAGAACTGAAAACGTCTGGACTTACGGTACTTTTCTCCAGGACTGAGAGATTCCTCTCCAGTTGACCCTTGACCGAGAGGACAGAATTGTTTTTGGTTTTTTTGGCATCTATGTAAAAAAGAGAAATCAACTGTCAAAAACCTGTAATGCAGCTTTAGGCCTGATACCCAGTCAGTTTCACCCCAACCAACACCTTCATTCATGTGACCCATCTGTGAGTCACAGACCTAACGATGGTCCTACCTTTCCAATAGAAGTATCAGTGTGATGATGGATAATTTTACCTCTGCTTCTGATCTCCTAACCTGGGGCGTACCCCAGGGCCCTATCCTTGGTCGTCTCCTCTTTACGCTTTATATTCTGCCACTTGGTTCTGTTTTCAGAAAGCATGGTGTGCAATTTCATTTATATGCGGATGACTGTCAAGTCTACTTCCCTTTAAAACAAAATGGCTCCACGCAGTCTCTTCTGGACTGTCTTGGTGACATTAGAGGGTGGATGGCGCTTAATTTCCTCCATTTTAATGATAAAAAGACTGAGGTTATGGTCTTTAAATCTAGTGCTCCTGACAGTCCCACCACTTTTGATTTTTCCTCTTTGGCCCCATATGAAAAGTCGATTGTGACAAATCTAGGAGTGAAAATTGACCCCTGCCTGAAACTGGACTGTCACATCAACAGCATGGTTAAGTCCTCGTTCTTTCATCTGAGGCGCCTGTCAAAAATCAAGCCCCTCCTTTCTAGACGCCACTTAGAGACCGTAATCCACGCTTTTATTACTTCACGCCTGGATTATTGTAACTCTCTTCTGATTGGAGTAAATAAGGCCTCGCTTTCTCGGTTGCAGCTGGTACAAAATGCTGCTGCACGATTTTTGACTGGTACAGGCAGACGTGAGCACATCACTCCAGTTTTAATGTCCCTTCATTGGCTTCCTGTCCAGTTTCGAATCCATTTTAAAGTTTTATTGTTTGTTTTTAAGTCTTTGAACGGTTTTAGTCCCTCTTATCTGTCTGAACTGCTTCAACTTTATGTGCCATCACGTGCTCTCAGATCCGCTGACCAGATGCTTTTAGCAGTCCCAAAAACCTTTTATAAGACCAGAGGAGACAGAGCATTTTCAGCTCTGGCTCCTAAATTGTGGAACGAGCTGCCACTGAAGGTCAGGCAGGCCCCATCAATATCTGTTTTTAAAACTCGTTTAAAGACACATATGTTTTCATTGGCTTTTAAACCAGAGTGAGTTACATCTGTTTTAATGCTGCATCTTTTACGTGTGATGTTTCGGATTGTTTAGTTGTTTTGTGCTTGTTCTTTTCTTTCTTTTCTTTGTACAGCACTTCGGACAGCTGATATGTTGTATTTTAAGTAGAGATGCTCGATATTGACTTTTTTGCCGATATTCGATATGCCGATATTGTTTAACACATAATTTCCGATTACGATATTAACCGATATTACAAACCGATATTAAGGTGAAATTATATATCTCCTGTCAGGGACATTTTGTCTGCTTTATTGTGTTGCCCCACTGGATACATTCCATAGGCAAACAGTCTGTAGAAAATAAGAACCATTTCAACTGAAGTTATGGAAAAACTGCCATATTTATTTAAAAAAAAAACTTAAACAATAGGTTGGATCATGCTCTCCCTGAGATAATCCTGACAATACCCACTATAGCTAGGACAAATTTTAAATAACAAATAAAATTAAACATTGTAGCTGTAAAAGAGCTTGGAACATGTAATGTCAACTAAAATAACAAGTAAAATATACAGCCTACTATAATTTTTCATTGTTAAATAAAATGTGAATTATCGGGCTTTTGTTATCGGAAGAGAAACCGATACCGATATGTAGAGATTTTACATTTTTATGCCAATATCGGTCCGATAATATCGGTAGGCCGATATTATCGGACATCCCTAATTTTAAGTGCTTTAGAAATAAATTGGTATGGTATGGTAATGAACCCCTTTAGTGAGGAGTGAGAAGGAAATGTGCATGTGAATCCAGCTTACAGAACACCTGGACTTATAACTCTCCATTCTTTGAAATGACAAAGCTCCTCAGATGAGGAGCTAAACGTCTTCAGTTACAAAGTAAAGTCCAGTTGTTTTCATTTGATTTACCATGTTCTGGATGACGGAGAACCGTTACCAGCAAAGACCCTTGACCTCCATCTCTGAGGGAGGGGCAGAGAATGGGCTGTTCTCTTCAACCAATAGGAAAACAGCAGTGGAAAAAATAATAATAATGTCCAATCAGGATCAGTGGGCGGGGCAACTTCTTTCCTCCAGACTTGCAAACTTCCCTGCAAAGGATCTGCACCAGGTCTGACTGCAGTACTACTACAGTACCTGTATGATTGTTGTACTAGTACTTGTTTGATTGTACTATTATAATACACGTCTTGACTGCAGTACTAATACCCGTGTGATTGCAGCACGTGTACTCTCACATGGACTCTGCACTCTCTGTGGTCTCTGTACTGTCACTGTTGGCATGTGGCCTCCAGGTGTTGGCTGCTGTCCTGCTGGCTGCCAGGTACAGTGGGCGGAGTTCTCCCATGGACAGGTGGATTCTGCTGTGGCTCTTCTATGATGTTATCGTCCACCTGACTCTGGTGGGAGAAGACTGTTCTTTCCATCTTGTTCTTTCCATCTTGTTCTTTGACTTATATCTGTTTTTATGTACAGGAGGGTCCATTTGTCTACATGTCTCTGGTTGGGACGGTGGAGACGTCGGAGGGTCCGCTGGCTGAGTTGTGTGAGTTTGTCATGTTGTAGTTTGTAGTGCTGTGTATGTCTAAATAGTATTGGAACATTTATGTAGTAATGAGGTTTTAAAGAAGTACTGGACAATCAGCCAACTGAAAATCCAACATACTGGTAGTGGTTCCTAAAATCAACATGGCCACAACAAACTGGAACACTGCGACAGTAGTATCAGACCAAGTGTGATTCATTAAATGTCTGGTTCTTGGAACATCACATTTGTATGTAGTTTACAGTTTTTGGGTGAACAACGAGCCCTCTGCATCTCCACTGGTCAAGCAGTGGTACTGCGACACAAGCTGCACATGTGAAGATGTGGACTGAAGGTTGTGTGGTTTGCTTCATGTTCCTTTTCGTTTCTACCTGTCCAGATCTTCTGGACAAGACTCTTTCACCTGGCACTTGCTTCAAAAATAAAACATTTTTTACAGGACACATTCTTCAGTCTTGACATCCACGTGTAATACTTTCAAACTGTTGGAACGCAACATGACTTCCTGTCTGTCCCTCGCCCGCAGGGAAGGAATACGGTAAAGCAGACAGCCGTTGGCTGGTTTCTGATCCAACCATCGTCTCTGTGGAGATTCTCACCGTTGTTCTTGTCTCTCTGGTTGCTCTACTGCTGATACACGCAGTACTCAACAACAAGTACTACAGGTAACAACAACAAGTACTACAGGTAACAACAAGTACTACAGGTACAGTAATCTAAAAAAGTTAAAGGGGACCACAGATGCAAAATTAACTTTTTAATGTTTTTTTTACTCAACTTTGGTTATATACTTCTTAAAAAAACAGTCCTAGGGCCAAAAAAATGCACCCAGTGGTTTATTTACTCTAAGTATATTTATTTTTCAGTGATATAAATGTCTCGTTTTCAAATCCTAGGGCTTGTGATGTCACAAGCGCCAGGACAACCCACCCCAACCTGAGTCCAGCCCCTCACCTAGCAACCCCTGGTGATGCTCCACCCACTTCAGTATAAAAGACGTCACGTTTTTTTTCCTGAGTTCATGTCAGCACAATGGCTACTAGAGTTCGATGTTTCGTTGTTGTTAAAATGCAGTACCGCTAATAACTAATTATCTATCAACGAAAAAACTTATTTACGGGCTCTTAAATCAACCGGACGACTGCTCACGGACCATATCCGGTCCGCGCCGGATGTGGTCCGTGAAAAAAGCGGTCCCCGCTAGAGAGAGCGTGTATAGCAGTTAGCAGCCAGTGTGTTACTCTGCAGCCTTATTGCTTGTTTTCAAAGAGTCAGACGAAGAGTTTTTAACATGGAGGGTGAACTTATGGATGTTTCTCAGCGGCCTACGCGACGCGTCAGCGCCTCATTTGCCCTGCCCAAAATGGCGTCTGCCTCTGGGTCTGACTCAGGGTCCCCTTTGGAGGGCGGAGTTAATGTAAACAGATTTTTGAAGGGCGTGGCCTTATCATAAACAGATCGTTCAGAACGGAAGTCAGAAAAGGCAGAACTAGAAAGGGGATCTTTTATTATCTAAGAATTATTTTGTGCATTAAATTGAATGAACATGGTCTGGATAGCCCACAGACATACCATAAAAATGTATAAAACCAATATTTAGTCTCCTTTAAGTCTGGTCCTCTGTCTGGACACTCAAAAAACAAAACAAAAAAAGTTTTGTCTTTTGTCCGAAAAACTTCTTCAGTCTGAGGTGCTGTATTCAGCTCAGTCTTATAAATAGCACCTTCTTGTAGCAGCCAACTGGTTGATCCACTGTGAGAGGGTGCTATTTATAAGACTGAGCTGAATACAGCAGCTCAGACTGAAGAAGTTTTTTGGACAAAAGACAAAACTTTTTTTGTTTTGTTTTTTGAGTGTCCAGAGGACCAGACTGAACTTTTTTATAGAAATCGTGTTCAAACAATTCAGGTAATAAGAATTTATTGTATTAATTGCTGTTAAAAGTCTTAAGTTTGTTTAATGCGATTCAGTGAGGCACAGAGTTAACCAAACCATTAGCTTTGCTAACCCATATTCTGATCATTAAACCGTTAACTTCACTAATGCTGAACAGATTTTTTTTAAATAGCAGAAGCTAACACAAAACTGCTAAACAGTAAAATGACTGTCACTGTCTGTGCACATATGTTCACCTCCTTCCAGTTGAAGCTGTCTCAGCCAATCAGTGTGCCAGACGGTCTCTTTGAGACACGCCCACAACAGACAGGAACAAGCTCGTGAATGTTTAGCAGACTTCAAGTTGGCAAAATCTCTTTTAGAGGAAGCTAATTCCACTAAATGTTTCCAAAATCTGTGAAAAAACACGTTCTCTAAATGAAAAATTAGTTCTGCCATTATCAGATTATCAGTACAATCCGTGTATGATTCAGAACTGTGTCCACAATGATGAGATGGTTGATTGTCCTGTCTGTCCCTCTGACTTGTGGTCACCCGTCTCCAGGCACTTCCTGCAGGTGGCTGTGTGCGTGTGCGAGCTGTACGGCGGCTGGATGACCTTCTGTCCAGAGTGGCTGCAGGGGAGTCCTCACCTGGAGACGTCCAACCGGCTCTACCTGTGGGTCTACCTGCTCTTCTTTAACGGACTCTGGGTCCTGGTTCCGGTCCTGCTGCTGCTCCAGTCGTGGTTCCATCTCAGAGATCTGCACGTGCTCAGATCAGACACCGCAGTTTCCAACAAGAAGGAGCTGTAGAGACGTTTATCCATCAAATTAAAATCAACTTGTCAATAATCAGACTGATCAATAATTAAAACTTTATTAGTTACATCTTAATAAATAAAATCATTTTGATTCTCGTCCTCGTCAGCTCTTCCTGATCATCTTGTTGACAGACATGAACGCCTGTTGCAGACCCAGTCCGTGCACGGCGCTGCAGGCCTGGATCTCCCACAGGCGCCCTGAGACACTGGGAAGGTCCAGCTGGGTGGAGATCTGAGAGCAGGGAGAGAACATGAGAGGAACATGAGAACATGAGAGGAACATGAGAACATGAGAACATGAGAGGAACATGAGAGGAACATGAGAGGGAACATGAGAACATGAGAGGAACATGAGAACATGAGAGGAAGATGAGAACATGAGAGGAACATGAGAACATGAGAGGAACATGAGAGAGGAACATGAGAGGAACATGAGAACATGAGAGGAAGGGGGAGAACATGAGAGGAACATGAGAACATGAGAGGAACATGAGAGGAACATGAGAACATGAGAGGAACATGAGAACATGAGAGGAAGATGAGAACATGAGAGGAAGATGAGAACATGAGAGGAAGATGAGAACATGAGAGGAAGATGAGAACATGAGAGGAAGATGAGAACATGAGAGGAAGATGAGAACATGAGAGGAACATGAGAGGAAGATGAGAAGATGAGAGGAAGATGAGAACATGAGAGGAAGATGAGAACATGAGAGGAACATGAGAGGAACATGAGAGGAACATGAGAGGAACATGAGAGGAACATGAGAACATGAGAGGAACATGAGAGGAAGATGAGAACATGAGAGGAACATGAGAGGAAGATGAGACCAGAACGTGCAGGAGGAACCTGCTGCCCTAAACACATCACATCTAAACTCCTCAACATGATGAGGAAGCAGCTCCAAGACTTTTGTCTTCATCATCTTTTGCCAGGTGGTGGACGCAGCAGATCTAGGAGAGAAACCCAGACATCCTCTCGCTACAACACTTTGTAACTCATCCTGGCAGACCACAAGGCCTTCCCAGGCCAGACCAGATGCACGATCCCTCCAGTGTTTTCTGGGACTTCCCCAGTGGAAAACGCCCAGAAAACCTAGAAAAGGAGACGTCCATGAGGCATCACCACCTCAATAGACTACCGTACATGCCACGGGTGGCGGTGACGTATTTCTGTTAAAATACAACCCACGTCCGCCACTTCCGGGTCCCATCCACTGCCGTTGTTGTTAGCGTTAGCTCCTAGTAGCAGACCATGACAACGACTCGAAACAGGAAGCGGCTGCGAGCTACTGGAACTACAAGTGAGTTCCGTTGTGTCCGCCCACCGGTGGGTACAGCTGTTCCGTTCCCCCACCAAGGGGGGGTTAGGGCGACAATTTATCGCGGCTATCCGTAGGGGAAACGTCGCTATAGATTTATATAGATTTATATGTGTATAGAGTTATTATTGGTGTGCATGTAGATGTTTTAATTGTATTTAGTCATTTATGTTCGTGTCATTCCCGCTAACCGGAAGTGCACCGCCCGGGTAATGACTGCGGACGTGCTGGAACGGGAGTCCGTGGCATATACCGTGGTCCATTGAGCCCTTTTGATGTGGAGGAGCAACAGCTCTACTTCGAGCTTCCCCCAGACGATGGAGCTCTTCACCCAATCTGTAAGGCTGAGTCTGGCCATTTTGACCACTTG
Source organism: Garcialebias charrua (assembly GCA_038048925.1). Taxonomy (NCBI): domain Eukaryota; kingdom Metazoa; phylum Chordata; class Actinopteri; order Cyprinodontiformes; family Rivulidae; genus Garcialebias; species Garcialebias charrua. The sequence continues at coordinate 19,393 of JBBPBX010056259.1, forward strand.
TTTCAGAATCTCATTCTTTTGGTCATGGTCCAAACCTCATGGTCAGAGGTGTGGGTTGGAACAGAGACAGAGCAGTAAATCAAGCCGGGCTTTGCCTTCAGCTCTTTCTCTGCCAGGACAGACCAAAGCAATGCACTCATCACTAAGAACAAGGCTTCAATCTGTCCATCCATCTCCTGTGTCATCCTACCTCCATTTATGAACAAGACACCAGGCACTTAAACTCCACCACCTGAGGTAAAGGCCAGTAGAACAGAATCTTTATTTTTAGTCTTCCTTCTCTGTGGCCTCTCCAAATTCCTCCCATGCCAGAGGTTTTGCATCCGCAACCACCGAAGCTGCAGTCCTTCTGACCAGCTGCTTCAGGAGTCCTCCTCGACAGTCAAGTCCTGAAGGCCTCCTTCAGCTTGACGGCCTGACCAGCAGCACTGATGAACTTCAGGCTCTTGGAAGCTGCATGTACGGTGCATTTTACACCGTTTCATAATGTACCAAACCATTTTATTTATAGAGCGCTTAAAACAGCGACAAGGCCAACCAAAGTGCTGGACAAACAGAAAAACATGTCCTGCCACATGGCCTGCTCCACACCAAACCTTCATGAACTTCCCCACAAGTAGTGGGCCCACGTGGCTTCCTGATGTTTCTTTAGGCCTGGCCCAGTTGAGCCCCAGGAACCAAAGCTTGACCACCAGGCCTGCGCCGGCGAGCTCCCCCCAGGGTCTGACTCCAGGGAGGTGCCCCAGTTTACCTTTTCTGGGCATGGTGTCCTGATGCCTCTGTTGTTGAATCATCAAGGTTTATGAATCACTCTTAGTGTCACCTCTTCCCTGAGGCGTGTACGCCATGGGAGTTCCTACCAGGAGCTGATGCCCCATGCAGCCCTCAGGATCCAAGACTTATTGTGAAGAGAAATGTAAAAGCCAACATCTTCATCAAATGTTGAGTCAGAGTCAGAGAGTCAGAGAGTCTTTATTGTCATTTGCACCGCATGTGGTACATGAGATGAAAACGAGATTATGTACACGAGGTCCCAGTTACATCCAACAACAAATGAAAGAGAAAAACAGTAATAACATCTAGAACTAACTAAGAAAAACATCAACTAGTAATACACAAAGCACGAACATAGTGGGTAAGAGCAGATGGTCACAGATGAACACAGATGAACACAGATGAACACAGCAACAAGAAAACAGATCAGCATCAGCACAATGTGATATTTTGCAGTGTTTATTTTTTATTTTATTTTTATTTATTCATGAGTCTAACAGCCTCAGGGTAGAAGCTGTTCCTCAGTCTAGTGGTTCTACATTTGATGCTCCTCAACCTCCGTCCTGAGGGGAGTGGGGCAAAGAGTGAGTGTGCTGGGTGAGTGAGGTCTTTCATGATGCAGGTGGCTCTTTTCCTGCATCTGGAGGTGTAAATGTCTGTGATGGTGGGGAGACTGACTCCAACATCTTCTGTGCAGCCGACTTGAGTGAGCATATGAAGGAATTTTTTATATTCAATAGTAATCTCGTAAAAATATCAGTCAGGTTTCTGAAAACTAGAGTACCAGTACCCTGATGCATGCTCAATAATCCTCAATGCTCAGTACCAGTACAGCTGCACTGAAGGTGAGTGAACATTTGGTTGCATTGGACCAGAAACAACAATGTGCATCATTTATGATCGATTTGTCAAAACATGCTTTTTTTAACCAACATTTTAAAAGAGACTTGTTTACAAGCAGTCACAAATTCATTGTATTCAACACAATGAGATGTGCTCCACATTTGTAACTATTCACAGGGAAGTGCCACAAGATTCTGTATTCGGTCTTCCCTCATTATTTATATCAATATTATGGGCCTATGTGTCAGATGGTAACTAAAGAGTTTTATGCTGATGATAGTTATTTACCGCTATGAGCTGACTTGTTCATGCCATTGAATCACTGCAAACTGCCTCTGTGGCTGTCTGAAATTTTTCAGCTTAAACTTGTTCTTAATGCAGAGAGGGCTAAGGCCTTGTACACACGTAGCCGGATATCAGTAAAACTGAATAGTTTATCATGCGGTTTGGCCTTTCATCCACACGTGAACTCCGGTTGATGCAACTATAAATGAATAATAACAAAAACTCCGACCAAAGTGGAGATTTGAGAACTCTCCTCTTTCGGGTTTGCGTGTGGACTTTCGGAACCGGAGATTTGTGCTGACGTCACATGTCACTCCGTTGGGTAATGCTCTAAAAAAACGCTAAAATGTCAACATACCTGCTCTGACATGATTCCCAGTCGACATTTTCCTGCGTTTTATTAACGTTGTACTCCAACACGGTATTTAATAGTAGTTCAACCTCGCGGTCTGTCCACACAAACGAACCTCCATGCGCCATGATTCAGTAATAACAGGAAGTTGTGGTTGCTTTGAAGGGTTGTGATTGGCTGATGTACGTTACGCCTTTGCACTACACTGCCACCTATGGGTCAGGCATATCTATACAACGCTCTGTGGTGAAAGTCACCGGGTTCATGTAGACGATCATTTTATCTGTCCAAACATGTATGTACGGCTATATTTTTTTGTGCAGACATTCGTTTTTTTCAAACACCAGGCTACGTGTGTACAAGGCCTAAGCTTGGGCGGTTTACAAACTCACGTCATGACAAATGGTCCACTCAGTGACCACACTCTGATAAAAGTGGTTCATGCGTACAAATACCTGGTGTCTTGATCCAGGGTTTCCTCATTTTCAAGCCAGAAAAACTTTTGTAAAGAAACTAAAGCAAAAGATAGGGTTTTCTTTTCACAACTAATTGTGCTCCTCTCAGTCAATTGGTTGTCTCAATGGGATCTTCCTGGTTAAATAAAAAGTTAAAAAGCCTAACATGCATAACTTTGGACTGTGGGAAGAAACCAGAGTACCCAGAGAAAATTCACACAAACATGAAGAGAACATGCAAACTCCACACAGAAGACTCCAGGTCAGAACCAGGGTCAGAACCAGGGTCAGAACCAGGGTCAGAACCAGGGTCAGAACCAGGACATTCTTGCTGTGAGTCAACGATGTTAACACTGATCAGTCGTACTGCTCAACTATGAGCCATGTAGACAATCCTCCCGTAAAGCTTCCCCCTGGTGGAACCCCTACATGGTTCCCACTACCCCTTCCTTTATGGTTCCTACCTCTCGTATAGTCTTGGAGTTGGGTAGATCCTTCTTGTTGGCCAGAACCATCAGAGGAACTCCTTGCAGTCTCTCATCACTGAGCACCTTCTTCAGAGCCTTCTGGGCCTCTGGCATACGAGCCGGGTCGCTGCTGTCCACCACAAACACCAACGCCTTGCAATCATCCAGGTAATACCTGCACACACATTTCACCAACGATACGCCTCTGTTTGTTTGTTTGTTTGTTTGTTTGTTTGTTGTGGTCTTCATGCAGTTACTCAC